>PVKC010007934.1:0-27500 GCA_004027635.1 Crocidura indochinensis | reverse complement strand
GAGTCTTAAAGTTTGCCTCCAGGAGACAGACTGTAAAGGGTGCCATCACCTAGCCTTTCATTTCATAAAAAGTCATTTTTTTACTATTAACTGTGGAAGCATGACACAGAGCTAAGGGAAATAAAGAAAGAGGAAAGAAAATATTATTTGTTTTTTGAAGCAAGTCTAATTTCGAATACATGAGAAAATTAGAGTTAATTGAATGCTATGATAATCTTTACGAAGGCAAAAAATAGGACTAAGTTTTAGTATTTACATGGAAAGAATGTTAATCCTCTGATTTTTCTTTCCATAAAATTTGAGTGCAAATGCATCAATCCAGGTGTTGTTATTTATTTTCAGTCCCTTAGGCATAGACACTTAACCTCCAAGCCTCATTTTCTCCATCTGTATAATGGCAGTAATGATACTTACCTGTCGTTCAAGAATGTTATGAAGTTAATTGGTTGTTTGTGAAGTACCCTGCAAATGAAGGATTCAGTGTAAATGCGAAGTGCCATTATTATTATGACAATCTTATGTTTTGAGCATCATTGCTTGCTTTCTTTTCCAAAATATTTCAGTGTTCCATCTGTCATTTGTATTACATCAAACAACAGCAAAATTCTTGAATTTTCTCAAATTACCCTGCTGCAGAATATACTGAAGAAAAAGTTTCAACTGTACTCTCTTTCTTACTCTCTTACTCTCTTGCCCCTCTCTCACTCTCTCTTTCATACTCTCTCTCTCTCTCACACACACATACACACACACACACATACACACACACACACACACACACACACACACACACTCTTAGAGGCAGCTTCCCAAACTTGTCACATTGTCACTAAAGCAACAGTATTACATAGTTCATAGTTCCACGGTCCTACAACTACTAAAATTCCAACTTGGATGAGAATTGTATACCTTGGCCTGATTATGGTTAGAGATTGATTTTAATATTATGATTGTGAGAAATCATTTGAAGTTATGGCAAAAGTTTGCTCGTTCTCCTTTACTTTTTTCTCCTTTATATACTTCTTTAATGCCATAATGTTTTAAAACCAAATTGATAAAATAATTTAAGATGAATTCGGTCTGAATTTATAGACTTTTCTTTCATGTTTAGTAACATCTCACAATATAACATACTTAGTTATATTTAAAAAAAAACATAGTTTTCTATCCTTTTTCTCTTCTACTTGAACTGACTTCTCTATGCCAACAATAAATGGTGAGCAACAAATAAAGACACATTACAGTAGGTCTAAGCACAATTGTCTCCCCAATCCATGAATTTGATAAATGTCCTGTTTCAGCTAAAAAAGATGTATAACGTTTCCCTTATACTAAATTTAGTGGTGAAAATCTTTAATAACTAAAGCTGACTATAATTTCCTCCTCTCGACTGTTCTATTTCAAGGTCTCATAAATCCTTTTTATTGATTAGTTTTACACAGAATGCTGTAGAGCTCTAAACACAAGAAATTAAACTGAATGGCAGGTGGGGATTTTTTTTCATGGTCTTTCAGCTAACCCAGCAAAATGGAATTTTAATGTGATTCTTTACTTCATAAAGATTTATCTTTAATTTCTTAAAATAATTTTGCTAATGTGTGTGTAATTTCAGTCCCTTCATTTTTATTCTCTATTTAATTAGAGAAAGATAAAAAATGACTTAAAATACCATCTTACTGTTATTTTGCATCGATGATATGTTTCTGAATTCACATGTTGACATGCATTATCTCATAAGGAGAAATAATACATCGAAGAAGAAATAATGCTTCATCAAAATAAGTGACATATAATTATAATTTTGACTTTTGAATAGAAGCTCAAGAATATCTTTTTCACGGTTGTTTGGCAACAGATAGTACACCTCACTTATGTTTGAAAAGCACATGCTAGTCTTAGGGCTATGTGATTTATTACTCATTTCCAGTGTTATACTTGAAAAGGGAAACATTTTCTACTAAAGGAACACTCATACAATATAACACATAGCAAATGTTTTAAATTAATTTTTGAAAAGACATAATGGTCAATTGGTGGTAGTTTTCAGATCTTGTACGCTATGATTTAAAAATACTAAATTTTAAGAGTCCTCAAAAGATATTTCAAAAATATATTTATACCTTACTGTGTTATTCTTTGGCAGTCAAAATCTGTAAAAACTCTGATTTTCAAAAGCAGATGAGTAGATAAAGAAACTGTGGTATATACTCAATGGCATACAACTCAACTATAAGAAAAGATAAAGACATTAATTCCATCACTGTGTGGATAAAATTAAACTGAATAAAATTAGAGGGTTAACTATAAAAATTGTGTTTTATGTGTCTCATAAAGAAACATAGCAACTGAGTAATAAATAACCACTGAAACAAGACCATCAGAGTCAGTCTACTCTATTGAGTTTGCAAAGTTGTGGAGTAGATTATTGTAGGGCAACTTGAAGTATTAGTGGAGAAAAGAAATATAAACACTCTTTGGGTGAAGTATTGGAAATTAAATGCATGAAATTTAATTATTAAAATATTAGTAAGATGGGTGCCTAAATAAAAGGAATAAAATTATAGATTTTCCATATTATATTTTATAACTGAGAGGAAAGAGGATTTTGAGAAAATAAATGCAATAGATGTAGGATTCCTTGGAATTTTAATTTTATTTATTTCTGTTATTAATATTTTTATGCTCACTCTTTTATCATTTGTTAAAAACTGTGAGACCTGGAAAATAAAAATTAGAGGCTCTTGAGATGTATATCTCAGATTTATGGAAAAGTAACACATAAAGAAGACCTAGATGAGACATAATAGATAGTAATTGAAAAGTAAATAGGCAATAGCTATATAGTATGGTAAAAATTATAAAAAGGAAAAGTACACTTGTGCACTGCTTTAAATTTACCTATGCTCAAATTCTTGCATCTACCCCTAAGAGTGCCAGCGATTTGATTGAATGTCACACATGTGCAGCAAGTCCTATACCTCTGAGTCACATACATTACCTCCGGTGCACTGTTTAAAGACAATTGAAGGACAAGAATTTAAAGACAATGAAGTATTTAAAGAAAATAAAGAATTTTCTTTAGCAAAAGTGACTAGGTGGGAATTTATGTCTTGAGAGTAGATAGAAAAATTGAAATGAGAAGGGGTACTGGCTACTTTAACTAGCAATTACAAAATAGCCTAGTAGGTAATGTAAAGCATATCAAAATATAAGGAATTTTGATAAAACTGAGCTACAGTAAAAATAGATTAGTGGCAACTACAAAGTGAAAAGAAGATATTTCTTTTTTTTAATAAAATATTTAAGCACCAAAATTACAAGCATTATTGTAGTTGGGTTTCAGTCATAAACAGAACCACCGCCCTTCACCAGTGCAACATGGGCTGGAGAGATATGGGGCTGGAAAGAGAGTACAGCGGTAGGGAATTTGCCTTGCATGCGGCTGACCTGGGAGGGACCCAGTTTGATTTCCAGCATCCCATATGGTCCCCCGACCCTGCCAGAAGCAATTTTGAGCACAGAGCCAGGAGTAAACCCTGAGTACCATTGGGTTTGACCCAAAAACAAAAACTAGCAAAAAAAAAATACTTCTTTTAATCTTTTTAAAAGTACCTCATAAGCACTGCATAAAAGAATTCTTCAGGTCTGTAATTAACATGGCTGGATCACAGAAACAATACCACATGAAGTCAACAGTTCATATGCCAAGGCTTTCTTTCACGTGAGAAATTTGATCCTGCATTTGTAATGTTGAAATTCTCTCTATGCTGGGCCTTCATCAGTTAAAGATGTCCGCAGTAGTATTTACTTTTAAATCATCTATGGAAGTTCATGCTAGCTTTAAAAGTTTTTTTAGATGTTAGAACATAAGCTTACATTGATGTACACACCTTCAAAATGGAAACAAATTTTTGTATCCAGCTAAACAGGCATTTTTTGACTCAGTAATCCAGATTATGATGACTTCAACATTATACTAACCTTGTATGTTGCATGGCTGCTAGTTATAAAAGCAGCAAAAGCCTAGTAATTAATACACAATGACAAAATATGGTAATGTGTATGTTTTAGCATAAGAAACAGTTATGATAAAATAGCCTCAATAAATGGGTTAAGGTTAAGATTAATCTGTGCTTGATGGGTGGGCGCTGATATTACTAGTATTATTATTAGAGTTCTGTCAACTTAGAAATGTTATTTATATCAAAATATAAATCATAGTTTTGGGGCTAGAAAGATAATATATCAGGTAAGACATACTGACCCTGGTTCAATTCACTGATTTACCTTTCATTACTCAACCATGGCAGGACCAAATCCTAAAAAAGAGAATATACCTTAAGTACAGTATAATTTCTTTTTAATCATGGGATAAAATATAGCTATAAAGGTGAATACAATACTTTATATTCAAAATATAAACTGGAAACACTTGCTATGTCCTAATTACAAACCATAGTATATGTGATCAATGGTATATTTCTGGTTGACCATTACTATGGTAGTGTATCTGATATTATCTTTAAGGATTGAGTACTATTATCCAAGGCATTACATTAATGTTTCTCAATCAACAGAGGATATTTGGTCATGTTTATGACAAATGAGAATGAACTGCAACTAGCATCTATTGGATGGCTTATGGATGCTGACATTCATCCTATAATGCATAGGACAGTCTCAGAGTAATGATTAGGCCCCAAGTGTCTATAAAGTTGAAGTTGTGAAAGCCTCTAAGCATGTAAACACTGTTATTTTGGAAGCAAATCAGAAAACACAGAATGTGAGCCTGGAGAGATAGCATGGAGGTAGGGTGTTTGCCTTGCATGCAGCAGGAAGGTGGTTCGAATCCCGGCATCCCATATGGTCCCCAGGAGCAATTTCTGAGCATAGAGCTAGGAGTAATCCCTGTGTGCTGCTGGGTGTGACCCCAAAACCAAAAAATAATAATAAATGAAAACCCAAAATGTGGCCAAATATTAAACATAATTTTATCTATTTCGAACTGTGATCATAAAAATATACCCATCAGAAATACAATATGCCAAGTCTACAAATAATACTCTTTATTGATGGATTTTAAAAATAATAAGAATAGCAAATACACTCAGTAGGTATGAGATAAAAATTTTGAAATTTGCTACAATTATTTTTATTTTTATTACTTTTCAATTAATTAAGTTACTGTACTAAAAGGACAATTGGTTGAAATACACATTTGTCAAGCAAGAGGTCAGAATAGAATCATTGCCTTTTATTTATCTTCTAACCTCAATATAACCTACAGCAAAATATGAACTTAACTGAAGTCTTACATTAAACTCTTGCTGGTAGCTTATATGAAAGATTAAAAATAGGATAACTACTTGCACATTGGTGCACAAAAATCGTAAGGAAATACAATAAATGGTTACCCTCTTTGCTTTTCAAAGGCTCATTTAAAACTTCATCTACATATAAGTCAGTTAGTCAGCTGATGACCCATTTTGCCTGCACCTTTTGACTGATTTTGAGCATGTAAGTAATCAGCCATTTATACACCATTTATACACCTTCTACAGGGCAGTGATTGACAAAAATTTGGAAATAATCTTTGACTCTACTGCTTTTCTGTGTGAACAAAGAGTAGCTTATCTGATCATCTGTAAGTTTCAGGTATAAGAGCTCTATTTTGTCCTTAGTTTTACCCTTAGATACAAAGCTTGAAATTTCAGTTAGATGTTGCTGTTTGCATAAAACATTTTTCCCTAAGATGGGATAAATGTGCATGTATAAAGTATCATCTTAGAAACATTTATAATACTCCCAAATGAAGTCCCTTGATCCCCTTCAGAGTGAAAAACAGTTTCCTGTTAGATGACTCTTACCAACAGAGCTGCTCATGTAGAGAGAGAAAAAAAGAATAGAAAAAAAAAATAATGCTCACAACTGCACAAAGGACGACTTTATAGGAGACCTTCAAACACTGAAAATCAGCTCAACGTTCCTGCCGATCATTATTGAGACATCTGTATTCACTTCACACTGACCCAGGCACTAATCAGCCAGGAAGTGCAACAAGCACTGGCAGAAAGTATACAAAGATAAAGTACCAAATGGTATGAATATTAAAATCATAAATACAATAAAACAAGATAATGAGTGTCCTCAATTATAATAAAGCTAAAGCCCAATTAAAACATAATCACTGATTTATTATTCAGGATTTTTTAGAGATCATATTTAGCTGATTTGTTACACTCATTTCCCTTTAAAAGATTTCATCATCACTCTCTTTTTTGCATATCCACTTTAAGAAGATTCGTTTTTCCATCTAATTGAATAATTAGGCTTTTTTGATTAATTGTTTTAAATAGTTTCATGTCATGGGTATTTCTCTCTGAAATGCTTTTATATTATCCTCTGTGCCTTGATGTTCCTGCTATAAATTACAAGTAATAACATCTTTAGTCACCTCTCCCTCTGACACACCCAAAGAAGTCTGCTGAATCGGAGACTTTTCTACTGATTCTGCTCCATCTTTTTTCTTACTGACTCTCATAGCTGCAAAGATTTTGAACTTCATCAACATATGATTATTTCAAACAAGTAAGTTATAAAGCAATGGTGCTTTTCCACCTTAAAAAGTTTATCCTTACCATTGCATACAAGATTTGCAGCTTCAAAGGTTTCCCCAGGGGTCCTAGCACAGCAGAAAATCCTGATTATAAGTGACATTTGAGTGGATTTTTAGAATTAGTTTATTAACAATTATGTCCAACCCAAGGCTCTTTATTAACAGTATCAAGACAGTCGCCTGGGATAGAACTCAATGCTGCTGTGTTATCTTGGCATGAAAGCAATTTCCCATATGGGGAATGATCTCAAAGATTGTCTGAAGGTCAGTATTGGGAGGTGATACCATCTTCAGAGATTGGAGAGTGTGAAGTCAAGGAAGCCAGTATGGGGGTGCAGGAAGGGTTTCATTCTGTGCTGCCCACCTCAATTCTCCCTTAGGATCAGTATTTCCTTTTGAAAAAGTAGACAGGCAACTCTGTCTGAGAGGGCTTGACTGCAGCCTGTCTTTGACACACCTCAGCCACTAATCCCACTACTACAAAAGAAGCCTGAAGTGAGCTATTTCTGTTGCTTTGAATACAAACTATATCATCACTTGTCTCTCAAAGTGATTTAATTGACTCATGATCATTTAGAATATTTCTTGAATAGTGTTCTCTTAGAAACAGACTGATGCACTTGTAATTGCTTCTTCAATATCAACAATTCATATGTGACTATTTTATAAATATGACATTAGTGGTATCATTTCAGCATCACTTGAGGGCCAGTAACTGAGCTATCTCAAGTAATGCTGTGCTCAGGTAAGAGCATGATATTATGTCTATTCTATATTCAGGAATAAATTATATCTATCCTTGAAATAAAATGCAACCAGGTGAGGCCTTTTATACATCCAGATTAGAACATCTAGTTTTGGATTACATCAAAATGGAATTGAGCTATTAGCGCTCTAGGGGAAGGAAAGAAAAGCAGCTCTCATTCCCAATGTTTTATCTGTAATCATGTCATTGGGAAAAAATAAGGGAGTAGAATGATATTTTAAAAAAAAAGGAAAAAGCATCTGTGATTACAGAGTACAATTATGGTTATTTCATATATTGATTAACCTGTTTTATTGAGGTAATAACTATGTTACCATTTGAATTCTAAGAAAATAACACATTTTCTTTTAAGGGCTTGTAATATCAAAGATTATGGATAAGTCAAGTATCAGGACAAGGTGATTACTTAACATCTGTGACCAAGTAAAAGGCTAAAGGAGAAAATCAACCAACATCTGCACTGTCAGTAAAATACTTGGGGAAAAAAAAACACAAGTGAAGTGTGATTAATCACCATGGATGTATGATTGAGTCAATTGACTGTTACTTTTTCATGATGATTAATCAGCTACAAAAATTATAATTGTCCCACTTGTAGTGGCTGCATGCTGTGCCCGATGACATCAGCTGGGGCTGTAGATACTCAAAAGTGTGGTTTTCAAAAGAATATGCAAATAGACCTCGGTAAGTAGGGGTGGAGCTTCAACTTCATTGTAAGAAACACCATGAGTCCTTCCCTTCTATTATAGTAGGAGTTTTCTTTGCAGCGTCCAGAGAGGGCAGTTCTTGTGCTTTTATGACAATTGCGTAACCTCATCACAACTACAAGAAAAAATTAGAGAAACTCATTTCTAAAAATTGGTCTTTGTGATCTTGTTCAGAAGGTGATCAGATCCTCGGTGATTTCTTTTCTTTCCACTGATTACTTTTGTGATTCCTACAAAATGAAGACTCAAATATATGAACAAAGATTGATACTCTCGAGAGACAGTGCCTGGAGACCTGAGCTTTCTATACTTTGGCCCATTTGAGTCCTGTAAAAACACGTTGGTGGAATAAGCCAAAGATATGTTGACATGAATAACTCTGAGAGCAGAGTTATCAAGGGAAATATGTAAAGTCGCCAGAACACTGCAGTTTGATGATGTTTTATTGTTGTTGTTTTTGTTGTTATTTTTGTTTTGTTTTGGTTTTATTGGAGGGACACAATATGAGCTGCTCCCACTTAGAGCTTACTCTTGGCATTGTACAGAGGACTTTATGTGGTTCCAGGAATCAAACTGATGTCAGGCTGCATGCAGGGCAAGCATCTTATTTGTTGTGTGTTTTATTTCTCTAGCCCATGAAATGTGAAAATGATTTTAGAAACATTTACCACAATATTTCTATTATTAATCTTTAGCTTTTAGTAACTTATTCCTTACTGGAGCTAATAAAATTTATCTGGTACAGAATAAAGCAGGTTCTGCATAGATTGGAATCCTCTGGTACCAGTGGGACTATTGAAAGTAACTCACAGTCTGCCTTATTCGCTTTTCTTATAAATTGATCATTCTATTAAATATATATTTTACCTAAAGAACTTGTTATGAAGGCCTGATACAAAAACATATTAATCAACTATTCCAAAGCAACATTGTCTCATCAGGAAAATTCTAAATATTTTAATGAACTTTGCAGATAGGATATCACAGAAAAAAAATTCTGATTCTTTATACATTCATATTTCTTTCACTTTCTGCATCGAGAAATAAAATTCCTTAAAAAATATAGGCCACTTAAAGCTTGAAATTCAGGCTTTTACTTAGACTTTCAAAAATGGGCTGATTTCTTTTTTTAAAATCCTTAGCGATAACATTTTTAGAGGAAAAAATCATCTTTTACATTCATTAATAGAGGGGTTATTTCAAATTTCTTTCCAGTTAGTTTTAAGCAGGCACTACCTTTCTAAGCCTTCAGTTGTACATAAAGTCCCCACTAATGATCTGTAATGAAGTGCTTCTTTTTGCACATACAGCATTTTCCCTTTAAAGTTCAAGAAATTGCACACATTTGCCAACACTCTTCCCCTTTTAGCACATTGACTTTACTTCTGAACTGAAGCACTAACATGCCTAGAAAAGTATACTTAGGATGCAATTTTTTTTCTAATGGGGATCTTAGCATTTCTACTAATTCCAATTTCAATATGAGCATATATCATTCACAATTTCTATATTTTAAGTAAAAATTTTTAATAGTTCCTATATACATATAGCCTCCAAACCAGAAAGACCTCCTTTTAATAATATGAATCACTGAAGTCACTCAAACTTCTTGTGTTTAGATAAGAAATAGAAACATGGGAGCTCTAGTCTCTAGAGCTTTCTCTAGGTGCCTACTAATTGTTAATTATTAGAGACTAACTAAGTCAGTGAAGTGAGTCATTTGGCTGGTGTCTCAAATGCTGTCATTTACTACTACACAAATCAGCCTGGTGATAGAGTGTCTTTAAATTAGGTTACAACCATGCAGTTATTGGACAGGGAGTAATTGATAAAACCATTAGTAACACTTGTAGAGATAACAGCTAGCAAAATCATGCAACCATAATTATTCCTAATGGATACATGCTATAAATTGTGGCAAGAAAAAATCTTGCATTATCTTTCAATCAAATGTGACAGTCCTAGAAGATTACTGTAGACTAAATGCTTGTATTTAAGAAAGTGACCTATCAGAATCTCTTTGCTTTTACTTATCCTTCTTTCCTACAAAATTATAGGTTCTTCTTTTGTAATTTCTTTCACTGTTGGCTTTCAGTGTAAGTAAAAGTAGGTTTTTTTTTATTATTTGGGTCTTTTTGTGAGTTCTAAAATATATGGGTTTTTTTTTTCAGTCACATGAAAGACAAGGCAATATACTAATGTTATATGGAGAAATTTTAAAGCAAATAATGTCAATTCACAAATAATTTTTTAACTTTGAAACTTCCTATTTGGCAATATTTAACTTTAATTTTTTTATGCTAGTACACATTTTAACAAAGAAAAATTACTGGCTTAAACATTTTGGAGGATTCTCTTTTTCTGAAAAAAACCTTTAAATATGATTTAGGTAATAAGATTACAATAGTGTTCAATTTTCTAGTTCTGATGTGTAAAATTACTGCCCACCATTGCCACTGATTTTCCTTTATCTTCCTGCCTTTCCTATGCCATCTCTTGTCTACTCCCCTTTTCTCCTGTCCCGCAGCCCATTAATTGTTGATTTAACTGTTTTCTTACTCTGATTATTCCCAACACCTCACTTGAAAAGAATGCAAAAATATATCCCTATGAGGAAAAATAGATAAATCCAAGCCTTGACATGACTTCCCAATTCCCTTGATATCCTCTGCAATAGGTATACATTGAAGTTATGAACACAATAAGGCAGGAAAACATGCCTACATGCTTTTAGAGTATGACATAGTTTACATGTTAAGTGAAAGGTCACAACTTTCTGTATAAATAGAATAAGATTGTTCCAGACTAATAGTGGCTTTCTGTTCCCCAATACTTACATTTTAGTATTGTAACTCATAGCACTCAAATATTTTTTAGATTTTATTTTTTTGAATTTCTTATTGAATTACAAAGTTATTGTCACTTGTGCTTTAAGCATACAATGTTTTGATTCCATCTCTTCACCAGTGTCAACATCTATCCATCAGTGTTCCCAAGTTCCCACCTTGACAGACACATTTCAAAGTTCTGTAGTTGTAGTTTATATCCTGTGCTTTCAGTACTTTTGAGTCTGAACTACAAGTTATACCAATATATATTTTAAACCCATACAATAAGCTGAGACTGAGAGAAACATATCTGAATTCTTCTTATATTATTAACTTAAACTTTGAATACATATTGCGCAGATAAGAAAGTTATTGTTTAGTGCTGCATTTTATAGCTTCATTTTCATATTCTTATTGAATTACTCTTCTAAAAAGATTCTCCAACATTTTAGTGGAAAAATAAATATCAGATATTTTATGATTTTTAGTCATAAATATTTTACTGTTATATTAAGATTTTTATTTATATCAATTTATTTCAAATGGAAAATAAAGATCAGATAAAATATAACTCATGCTAGGTTCTTCAATATTTCTCCTTCATTCACCCTGTGCACTAATTTGAATTTTGTTTTCAACTTCTTTTCCTTCTTAATAATATTGGAGAATTGTTTAGTGAATGTTTAAAATATAAATTATTTTGTATGTGAATACAAACATGAGTAACTTACTTGAATATAAACGTAAAGGGCTTAATTCATACTTTGAAAAGTCAAGTATTAAGTTTCTAATATTTTGCTCCTTGTGCCTAATTTTCCTTCTCTTAAAAGCTCCTTTCTTTTTAAAATACATATATTTTCCCATTTTAGGAGGAGCAACATTATAAACTATAAAATAGTGCAATAACTTTGAACTAGTAATGTAATTATATATTTTTTTTAATTTTACCAACAATATGACTACAAAAAATTGCATAAAATTTGTTATTTTATTGGGCCAGAACAATAGCTCAGTGGTAGGGTGTTTGCCTTGCACGTTTCCAACCCTGACAGACATCAATTCCCTAATCCTATATGATTCCTGGGCTTGCTAGGGGCGATTTCTGAGCACAGAGCCAGGAGTAACCCCTGAGAGCAGCGGGATGTTGCTTTTGTATGGACACAGATGTACAAAGGCAACATTAAGTATAAACAATAGCTCCCATGATTTCTGTGTAGAAGAACAACAGCAAAAAAGAAAATTAACTAAAAATTCTTAAATACTCACCTAGAGTAAAAGAAATAAAAATATTTTATTGCATAAATAAATATCAATTTAAATAACAATTTAACAATGATGAAACTGGCTTTTTAAATGGAATTCTGTCATCAGGTGAATTTTAAATAGTGAACCAATAAGTACAAATGTTTTGAAAATATATCATAAATATAATGCTAAAATTTAAATGACTTATTTGGTCTTGCTAATTCAGGATGCAAATTAACCATACATATTAACATACTAACTACAAACAATACAATATATTAACATATTTGCTCACAGGATAAAACCTAGAATAGTTAATCTTTTCTGCCCCCCCCCCAAAAAAAGTCAAATGTATTTTAAAGACATAAAAGTTCTAGTATATTAAAGTTCTGGCCTTTTAACTGACTAACTGTTTTCTGGAGATACTTAATGACCATTACCTTCTTAATTCTCAGTATATCCCTTTGAGAAAGATGGAAGGAGTTATTACAACCCCAGTTTATTAGTCAGAACGAATCAGAGTAAGGTGAAATACTTCTGATCAGGTCACACAATTGGTTAGTAGCAAAGGCAAAAAAATGAGCCATGTCAGAAGTCCCTAGCCATAGGCAACTGTGGCTGCCTTCAAAACATCAATCAGTGAACATATTATGTTTTTTTAATGACATGTTAATGATTTTTAAAAACCTCTCCTGGTTTAGAATATAAACTGGTATGTGAATATCACAAATTAAGTCAGTTAAATTAGTTCCAGTGAAACTCTTTGTCCTTTAAATGAAAAATTAACCAACTTGGTACTTTAGATCAGAGACTGACTAGCTTTAATACACTCAAATTCATATAAACCTCACACTTCCCTGGAGAAAGTTGAGTGTCTAAAGATTTAATTCAAGTTCCAAGGTCAAGCTAAATAGATCTGAATTTCTTCTTAAAATGAGAGTTTCATTCCAATAAGTATCTGACTTCAATTTGCTGCTTCTTCTTATATTGGGATGGCATGGCCCAGGTCACCAAAGAAAGATCAAATCATAGAGAATGGTGAAGGAATGACCTAGAAAGGTTATTTTTCCACTGGTCAGGAAGGGGGTGAAAAGCAATTACATAAAAAACTCTCCAAGAAGATGTGGCAGAGGGGACAACTGTGGTCTGCTTAGCATAGAGAAATGTAGGTGATGTCTGCCCTTCCTTTTCCTTCAGAGACTCAATAAACATGATAGCTTTGATTGTATTTGGGGGAGGTTAAAAATTATTTTAAAGT
This sequence comes from Crocidura indochinensis, assembly GCA_004027635.1. Classification (NCBI taxonomy): domain Eukaryota; kingdom Metazoa; phylum Chordata; class Mammalia; order Eulipotyphla; family Soricidae; genus Crocidura; species Crocidura indochinensis. The sequence goes on along the minus strand of PVKC010007934.1, from coordinate 14,080 downwards.
ATGTGTGACAGAAACAAAGTTGTTAAAAAATAAATGAAAAAATACCTCATTTCTATGTTGATTTGTTTAAATGCTATCTCAAAAAGATTTTATAAGTGTACAAATGAAAATGTATATAAGATCTCACTATAGTTCCTAGATATACTCATGCTTATTTTTAAGAATACTGTAAACATGAGGCTTTTTAAAAATTAAAAAAAATTTCAGATTGAAAGTATTGCAATAATGCCAAAGACTAGGATTCTCAGTTGTGTGATTGCTGTATTTTAAAATATTTGTCTCCCAACAAATTAGTTGATCAGCTTCCCTTATTTTTCACTCACATTTTAGAGCAAATATCAGAATGCCCAAAGATTTTAGATAAAAATCATGTTTTGTTTCAATTTTCAGTCAATTATGATCTAAAATATTTTGAGAGCAGGAGAGGTATAAGGTATAAGATGTTTGCAGTGCAGGTTGCTGACCCCAATTTGACCCAAAACAACGCAGATGGTCCCCAGCCTCCACCAGGTTTTAGCCCAGAGTAAAGAGCCACAGATAAGTCCTGAGTACAGCTGTATGCATCACAGACAGCCCTTACTCACCCATAAGATAGTCTTTCAATAATAGTTGTAACAAGCTATGTTTTAGTGACACAAAAGATTTTTCTAGAACTTTATCAGTACTATAGATTTCTTTTCACATCCATATCTTGCCATAACCTTAGATCAGACTCTATTAAATTGAAGAAAATAATGAATTTCAATCAACAATATAATAGTTCACTAGCTTTTAAAATGAACATTTAGAAACATAACTAAGGGCCAGATCAATATCAAAACGGTAGGGTTTTTGCCTTGCACTTGGCCTACTTGGGATGAACATGGTTTGATCCACTCATCCCATATGGACCCTCAAGCATGCCAGAAGCAAAATGAGTGCAGAGCCAGGAGTAACCCCTGAACATTGCCAGATGTGGCCCAACCCTCCTTCCCCATAAAGAAAATACAAACAAAGCAAACAAAAACCTTAAAAATATCAAAGCCATGATTTTGTTACTAAGAAAATCAGAACTTTAAAATATATTTTAGGGATACATATCATTTAAAAAGTATAGAACAACTTATCCAAAGAACTCTTGATTTTTAAACATATCTAGATAAATAAAACCATTTAAAATTTTATATATCAAAAATAATATCAACATGAGTTATCTCAATATTGCACAAGAAGATGGAATGAGCAGTTCATAAATGACAATTAAACTAGAACAAAGATCAAAGTGAGAGATAAAGTATTCCTGCTGTGAACATGACATATGTCCTAAGAGAAAAAGTCAGTAAACACTAAAACTGTTGTAAATATGCCCTTTCTTATTCCCATTCCTCTCCACAAAGTGCTATCGAACAAAAAGGTATTCAAAGTTTCATATTTGCTACCTGTCACCATCTAGCACAGTGTAAACTCAGGGCACACATATACAAACATTTTACTACAAACATGAAAATATACTTAATAGTAATATGATTGGGTCAGTGCTATAGCACAATTGGTAGGACACTGACATTGTACAGACACCAACTGGATTACATTTGCTGCTCAGCTCTGCCCGCATCTCAAAAGGTGATCTGAGCATTTCCAGGATTAGGGTGTGCCCCTTTCCAAACTAAAAATAAATAAAATTAAAAATAAATATTAATGTAGTTACATTAACTAACTTTCAATACTTCACTGGTTTAAATTGAAACTTAAAAAATCAATGAAAGTGGGCTGGAGAGATAGCATGGAGGTAAGTCATTTGCCTTGCATGCAGAGAGATGGTGGTTCAAATCCCGGCAATCCATATGGTCCCCTGAGCCTTCCAGGAGCGATTTCTAAGCATAGAGCCAGGAATAACCCCTCTACGGGTTATTGCCGGGTGTGACCCAAAAACCAATAACAACCAAAAAAAAAATAATGAAAGTGCTGGAGAGATAGCAAAGTGAGTAAGATGTATATCTTGCACTCAACTGACCCAGATTTATACTCTAATATCCATAAGGTACCCAAACCTGCCAAAAGTAATCCCTGTTCTCAGATTCAAGACTAGACTTCCAATATAATGGGTGAGTTCATCATCCCATCACCACCATCACACAAAAAAGAAGAAATAATAAAGTGAAAATAGCCAGAATTTAAAATAATAAGTTGTCATAATTAAATGTGTTAGCATTTAAATTATTGGAACTGAAGTCTATTCCCTTCCTTCTTAGAAAATTACAATTCTCACCAGTTTATGAAAGGTCTTGGGAAAACTTTCAGCAGATATTAAATGCCAAGTATTTAAGGTTTTTTTTTGTTTGTTTGTTTTTTGGGTCATACCCATCAGTGCCCAGGGGTTACTCCTGGCTCCATGCTCAGTAATTGCCCCTGGCAGGCACGGGGGATCATATGGGGCACCGGAATTCGAACCGATGACCTTTTGCATGAAAGGCAAATGCCTTACCTCCATGCTATCTCCCGGGCCCCCAAGTATTTAAGTTTAAACAATTTATTAACACTTAGCCACATATCACTGAAAAAGAGCTTAGATTTTAAAAATCTTAAATAAGTGGTCCTGAATTGTCTATGATGGTCCAAATATAGCATGTTCCTTTATTTAAGAATCTTTAAGAGCTTCAGTTCACAGGGATGTTTTTAATTCTAGGACTTTGGATTTTTTAGTTATTCTAAATTCCTTTGAAGTCTTTAAACCAACATTGCATTATTAAAAATTTCACAGATCACCATTAAAAAACCCAAATGGTTGTCTAATAATAGTTCTTATTTTTATAAAGCCTCTGTTTTACCGATTTCGTAGTTATCTCTTAACTGTCAATAAAGTTAATGTAGTAGTATCTGAGTAATATTACAATGGGAAGGGTGTTTGCCTTGCATGCACCAACCTAGAACTAGAAGCAAAATGCGATGGGTGTGGCCTCCAGCTAAAATAAGTCCTTCTTAATCTCTTGCATCCATATTTTATATGCTTTACATAATGGTGATTATTGAGGTCACATATTGGTGTTGATTTGCTCATTCTTTAGCATGTTTTTCTTTATGCCTCTGCATTGCTTACTCTTCAATATCTCTGTATTTTATTGTAAGAGTCCTTTGCCCTACTCAAAAATTCTTCTTATGGAAATTATTCCTTGGAGTCACTATTTTCAGTCAGTCACTAGTTGAGCTGGATCTTTTCTATAACCCAATATATTATAAGACTTGCTCATGAAAAAACATTTTCATCTTGTCATTGCCTTACCTTCAGTTTATTAAATTTCAATTTTATAAAACTACTCTCATTAAGTTACTAATATCTTCTAAAATCCAAATGCAATAAATATTCCACAGACTTGAGTGTATAATTTCCTTTCATTTTTGGCATAGTTGATTAGTTGTTTATGTTGAATATATTAATCTTAATGAAATTTATCATATCTCATGCATATGCTTTTTAATATGTCAAATCATCTTTCTCTAATTTATGAATTCTTTACTTGCTCAATAGTTTGGCATCCAAATTCTATTTAACATTATTTTCATTTTATTTTGGGCTTCTTAACAAAGTTCATATTCATATGTAGTGGTTTTATATTATAAAATAATATATCCTACATTTACCAACAAATTGAGTAATTTTTAATTTCTTGTTAAAATAGGTTAAATATTAATATATTGTGGTTATAAATGTTGGTCTTATCTCTAAAATAAGATTAATTTTATAAAAAATATTCCTCAATATGGTGGCTAAAATGATGTCTTTAAATAAATACAAATTTGACTTCATTCACAATGTTTTATAATTTTAGGATAACCTTAGAGAGGTTGGAATTTGATGTATGTAAATCTCTATGGTCTATTTTTTAATATTCTCTGCCTTATTGAGCTGATTATTTGAATGTATGCACAATATTCAATGTACCATTATTCTTTTCTTTGTTTTCATGATGTCTCTGAAAAAGAATAGATTGGTACTTTCTGTCCCCAAATCTCTGCTAATCAGTTTTCCCTCAATATTAAATTTCTCAAACTTATATAGCCTATAATTCCCTCTTCAGAAAAACATATAGCTCAACATCACCCTAGAATTCTACTTTATTTAGATGAATATATGCTCAATTGTTCAATTGCATGTAAGGTTGCTAACACTCTCTGTATCATTCCAGCACCCATAGCGGATAATAGCACTCATTTTTGGAAACAATGGCTTAAAACATAACATATGAGTCTTGCGCAATAGTACAGAAGTTTAGATATTTGTTTTTCACGCTGTTGATGCCAGTTCAATCTCTGCAAACACATATGGTTCCTCAAGCACTAAATCAGGGCAATCCCTGAGCAGTAAAGGGTGTGATCCGAACCAACATATATATATATATATATATATATATATATATATATATATATATATATATATACATATATATAAAACAACTGATATTTTATTTATTCATAGAATCTTTTAATAACCTTAGTCCGAATAGTTTTAGTTATCTTTCTCTTCTGTACTGTTTTACTTCACATACTTTTTCATTCAGATTTCTACATTAAGATCATTTCACTAACCTTAGTAAAAATTTTTGTTATTATTTGCATGATTAAATGATGGATTCGTCAAGGTAAATTATTTTTCTTACTTTATTTTGTATCCCTAATATCTAGCAGTTATCTAAACCAGAGAAGTTACTAATAAAAGCTCATGGAAGAAAATGAAGAAAAAATTATAGCTCAGTCATTCATGTAGCCTATTGCAATAGGAACACTGCTATATCTTCCTAGAAAAAAATATAAGAACATTTACAAAAACTTAAATGAAGGATTGTTCATTTCAAATATATAGACATCCCTGTTTTGTGTCTCATTGTTAATATCTATTAGAATCACATTTTAAACATACTTAAATCTTATAATTAAAATAATAAATCAAATAATTTTGCTCAGTTAAAGTTCATCTAAAAGTAAGAATGACTGAATTTTGCTTTTTTCCCTTTATTTTATCGATAGGATATAAATGAACATATTTTATTTCAATTAATATTTATTTCAATGCTTTGAGTTATTTAAGATAACAAAAACTTTATGCAAAACTGTATCCAAAAGTTCAATAAAATAATTCATCATAGAATAAGTGAGCGAACATTTTGTTTCTTATGGCTTTCCAAGTTTTGTGCCTGTTCATTAGAATAACAAGAACTTCAGCAAGGATTTCCATAGGAAAGTGTTTCATTTATCTAGTAAAGGGAATCATATAAACATGGAGTACTCTTCAAACTAGCAAATGTCATATTTTATACTAACGTGTTTCTTACAGCCATTATCTTTAAAAAGTGAGTGAATTTCCCCCCTGGAATTATCTTCAAAGAATTCTTTGTAGTTGTATTAGTCAGGAAAGATTCAATGTCATAGCCTGAACTTTACTTTTTCCCCACACAGTTCATATATGTTCTATTGTTCCACAAATAAAGAGAGGTGACTGGCTGATAAGGAGATTTTTCAGTCATTTTCAATTAGCTGCACAATGTTTCTTTACAGTAGCTTGGTTTCTGCTTAGCTGACCCACAGAACAATGACGACCACTTTACACAGCAGAGACAGTGCTGACAGGGGGATAATGAGAGAAACTGTCTCGGGGTTTCCCATTAACAAGTGTAACCAAAGCCCCTATTGGCCTTGCTAATGGGTAATAGCATATTATGCTATTGGTGAAGGCCTTTAGGAGATGGCAGACAAAGTTTCTTAATTAGTGGCATCTGAAGTGTTACCTCTACTGCTCTCCTGAATCTTCAGTTTCCCTACAGTTTCTAATTATTTTCCTTTGAATAAGAATACAGTACCAGATTTCTCAACTTGATTATGCTTCTTTTCCCCCTAATCTGAATGGTTAATCAAGCACTACTTATTTCAATCAAAATACACTCAAATAGAACCTAACCACAGACGTATGAATACAAGCAGTTCTGGTATTGATATTGATTTTCCAGTAAATCATCTTAAACCCAAATGATCAAAAATCAAGACAGGTCAACATCAAAGAAACAGGAATATTGGCATGAAAGCAAGTGCCGTTGATTGGTACAAATTAAAAGATCATTTATTAGTGATTATGCAGTATAATACTGCTAGTGCCAAATGAAGGCAATTAAGAAGAAATGGGCCCCTGCAGCTATAGGGGTTAATAAAGACTGAATTCCTAATGATTTTTCCATTAATTATGAAGATGTCCACAAAACAGCCTTAACAAAGTGGTGACCACCTCAGACAAGTCTTTGTAATCTGGATAAAATGCATTCTTTAATTGGCACATTATTAAGATAATGTAAAGATTTTAATAGTTTCTAATCATTACTTTCTAGATACAAGGTAGGCAGAAGAAGGGGATTAGAATTTATATGAAGAACTAAAACAGAAAAGCCATAATTTGAAATATTTGAAGTAAAAATGATGAGATTCTGATTAATGACATTGTTGCAAGCCCAGAAGACCAAATATGGAGAATTTTTGTTTTGCACAATTAAATTACTCTACCATAGAGTAATAAGGTTCTTTTATCAATAAATATGATTTATATAAGTCCAGAGAAGAGGTGAGGAAAGAGACTAGAAAATGATAAATGGAAAAACATATGGCACTAATTGAAATATGAGTTTTAATTGACCGGAGAACATACATTCCTTCCACTGGTTAAGATAAAAAGCAAATAAATCTAGTGATAGACAACAAATGTGCTTATATTCAGAATTGAAACCATGGTATTCACTATCACCTAACATCCTAAAAACCTTGATTTAATTTAGTTTAATTTAATCTTGAAAAATTGGGAAACATAAAATTCATTTCTTCTCAATTAATACAAGTTTTGTCGGGGCTGGGCAGTGGCGCTGGAGGTAAGGTGCCTGCCTTGCCTGTGCTAACCTAGGAAGGACCGCAGTTCGATCCCCCAGTTCCCATATGGTCCCCCGGGCCTGCCAGGAGCGACTTCTGAGCGAATAGCCAGGAGTAACCCCTGAGCGTCACCGGGTGTGCCCCCCCCCCAAAAAAAAATACAAGTTTTGTCAAAGATATCAGAAAAAGAAGGTGATTCTTTTTTTGGTATAAACATTTGCCATGCAATTTTATTTAGGATTTTTGAAAGCTTATATGTCTTTTATAAAAAAAATGTGAGAATAGTTAATAAAATATAAATCAATAAAATTATTCTACCAAGATAAATGAACAGTAGAAGCATGTGAGAAATCATGTTGTTCAGAAAAAATATAAGATAAAGAGCATGATACTCTTTAAGTGTTTGTGTGTGAAAGGTATGAGAAACACGAGGGGGAGGTGTCAGAGAGAGACTGAGACAGAGAGACAGAGAAAGGCAGTGAGTGACAACGAGAATCAAATATCAAGAAAAAGACAAACAACAAATTAAAATACTGACAGTGAAAGGCCGGCAAGATAGCACAGCGGTAGGGCATTTGTCTTTCACGCAGCCGATCTACGACGGACTATGGTTCGAATCCTGGCATCCCATATGGTCCTGGCTGCCTGCCTGTAGTAATTTCTGAGCTCAGAGCCAAGTGTAACCCCAGAGCGCCACCGAGTTTGACCCAAAACAAACAAACGATACTGACAGTGAACAGAGATTCAGAAAAATAAAATCTAATTCTATTATACATTATACAATAATCAAATTAAAAATGCTGCAAAAGTACTATAAGAGGCATAAAGTTCCTGAACTGATAGCTCTATGCCACAGATGACACACTGTAAAATTATTACAGCAGCTGTAGTCTCTTCTTCCAATAGCCTTTCTGTTGCTCTAAGTTGACATTTATTTATACAGAGTAAATATATTTGTACCCATTTTACAAATGTGACTTGCGGTATGCTTGGCCATTGCATACGTGTTACCATCTGTTTACTTTGATGGTTCCCAGATACTAAGAACAGGCATTGTATGGATGTTGCCTTAAATAAAGACAGTATTGAGTTTACACAAATTAGATTTTTGTGGGCAAGTTAGTTCACTTTTTTGGGTTTAGGCTTTCTTGTCTATGATATGACTGAATAATAAACTTTACTCACAGTCTTTTTTTGAGGTCCAAATAAAATAGTATATGCAAATTTCCCAGTGCCAACTGCATAACAAATAATCAATAATTGATGGGGACATTAAGTTCTCTCCATTATTTTGAGAAATTAATATGTTGCAGCTATGTTAATCATATTTTCAATTTATGATTCACCATAGATTAGAAAGCATCAAAACCCAAGAGAGTCTCACAAATTCTTGGGTGGGTCTGGAGTTAATTATGAAACTTAATTTTCAACCTAATTAGTTATCTAATTGTGCTTCCAAAATTGTTCAGTGCATTTGCTTGTACACCTATTGATGATATACAGATATACTCTACTCCCTTATATACAAATTTACTTATGTAGTAAAATATAACAGGAAAGGCATTTCTCTTAATTCTAATACTTTATGAAATTTAATTGTAATTAGTTCTTCAACTCAGTAAACATATGCAAATAATCTCTTGAATGTGCAGTGTGAGATGTATTTCTATTCCTGGGAAGAGTATAAGCTTCCTTAGGACAGGACTGTCATTTGAAGAATATTCATATCTACTGTCAGATATGAAAAAGGAGACTCATTTGAATTTAGAACCTAGAAAAAATGAAGTATGTGTGGAGAGATGTTTCTCAGGAGATAAAAAGCACAATCTCATCCAGTGCTTTTACTTTCCTGCTTTGATATGTAACAAAATTCTCTGCAATATTAAAATATAAATATTTCTACCAAGATTACTGCTTTGGAGCTCATTCTCTGATCCCCTTTAAAGTCATTCAATTCACTCAAATACATTCTTCTCACTGTCATGACTTCCTTTCCATAGTGCTTAAAGAATAACCAAAAGGGCTATGTAGCAAGTTTAAAATATTTTTAGGGAAAACTATTTCTTGTAAGTAAAAGTAAAAAGTTTATAGTCCCTCAACTTCAGACTTGAGTGGCAAACAAGTCTGCCTCACATCCACAAAAGAAACTTAGAATTATGGACTAGCTGACTTTCCTTTCCTTTTCTTTCTTTTTTTTTCCTTCTTCTATTTCATGATTTGAATCTGTGCTTTACTGAGATGTGGTTTTCAAATTTTATTTTTATTTTGCACATGTTGTTTTAGACTGGTGAAATGTTCATGAATAATCCTAGTTTATTTTCATAACTTGGTTTTATGGGAAGAAAGTTGCCGAGAGACATTTTCTCAGAATGGAGCAGATATGTTTGGTAGGTGAGGACAGACAGATGGTGTCAAGAGAATTTTTGTGTTGTGGGGAAGAGTAATCATGCCTGTGCTTTCCCAGAGCTAGTCAGGCTCCTAAGGGAAAAGGTGCAATTTGCATAGTTCTTTCATCAAATTTTCTGATGTTATATTAATAGTTCAAAAGAAGGTTATGAGTTCTTCCTGTCTTTACTTGTATCTTAGTGCTAAATGGTTCTTTTTGTATCACACTTTATTTGAGCTCATAAGCAAATAAAATACCTGAAGTTTCCATTTATACCTCTGAATTTCTGACCAGTTATGTAAAATTCATGATAATTTAGTAACTCATAGCTTGCTGGTTAATTTGAAATCATTATAGGCTGTCAGTTTTCTGACAGTAAGTTTTCTGGCAGTACGAACTCATTCTTCTTTATATTATTTATATTTCTGGTGAATAATTTCACTGTTATACACTATACACCTTTACTAGGCTTAAACGGGTGATCATAGAAATTTTTAAAGTTTTCTAAATAGATAATCTTAGACTATACATTCCAATAAGTTTTGTGGCTGATTTTATTATCGTCCTAACTTTTCTTGGCAGTATCTCATGCATGAATATTTAAATAGGGAGCATTAGTTTCATAATATACAACAAAAGAAATCTAAGGTATAGGCTTCCAATGTTTGGAACAATATCCTTTTCATTTATTTGTTTTCAATTATGTCACATTAATTTGAAAAGGAAATTATAATAGATATTCAAGCATTTATATAACCTTAGGAATAAGTTTCTCTCTATAGATAAAATTATGTATGTCATTTGTGCCTTTCAAAGTCTTTGTCAAATTCATATAGAAATAGAAATTGATCTTCTCTTGCTGAGCTTGATAAATGTCTTGTTCATATACCATATTCACCCCCATCTAAAGCAAACCTTTTCACATTTAACTTTCTTTCACATGTACACTCACACACTCCAGCAAGTTTGAACACCCCTCAAGTCTTATCTCTATTTTTCCAAATTTCACTAATTTATTGTACACCCCCATCAAATTAATATTGTATTTTTATATTTTGTCTCCCACCCCACTAATCCAATGCCCCCCAGCCCTTACATTTAAGGCTTTTACTCATATGTTCTAGTTAGTAGTTCGTAGTAGTTAAATTTATGAGATATATAATGGAGAAAATATATTATTACCCTTAATATGAGTTTAGAAGAGATATAAAAAAGCAAGTGTAATATCATGGTCCTTATGCTGTGAATGGCAGCATTGGGAATATGTGGTAGCAAGACTCACTAAAAATGGGTTTCTGGAATAGAGGTCAGCTCTCCCTGCAGCTTCTTCTTCTTCTTCTTCTTTTTTTTTTTTTATTAAGTTCAACATAAAACCAGACAGAATTGGATTTTTCACACATTGGTCTTATCCTGAACAGTACATAAGAACCAGTCTACTCTAAACAAGCAATTCCATATCTAGGATCTGATACTGTTCATTGATACCACAACCACAATCTATGTGGTTCTTTGTTTTCTTCAATACAGTAGAAATCATCTTGTCCCTCTGCACAGAATATTTGGGTATGCTTACTATCCTTCTCTTTTTTTAGTGATCTCACTAATTGTCATTTTCTAATGACCTTTAAATCTGTTTTCTCTGTTTTGATTTATAAGACATACCAAAGCCCTTTAAGTTTAAATAGTGACAACTACATTTTATTGTTAAATTTTTTAGTAAATTTCTTGAAATTCTTAATGATCTCATTTTTCAGTCTCATTCTCTCTGGATCTGATGAAAAGGACAGTCATCTCCAGGTCAGGTCTGTATTTGATTTTCTAAAGGGCTGAGACTTTTAAAGGACATGATGAGTCAATTCAAAAATATATTTAATATACTATATGAATGAATGAACTGAGGCAGATTATATTTTTTCAAAAATGATCAAAAACAATGTATCTTATTATCCAGATATTCTAAAATATTTCAATAACATAAATATCATATTTAAAATATTGCACCATACTTTCGACAGTGTTTTTGGGGATGCTGAAACACGTCTCTAGCACTGAAGTGTTGGCTGAGAGCCACCAGGGAATACCTGATTGTATTTTTCCTGGTTTTTAGTTTGGGGTTGCACTCTGCACTTCTCTGACTTTGCACGTGCTTAAGCATTCTGGGATTACTCCTAGCATTCTCTGAAAACCATATCCAGTGCCAGTGATTGAACTATCTCTCTAGGCTCTGCCAGCTGTTTATGAGGAGACATATGATACTACTGACTGAACTTAGGGTCATGCATGTGCTAGGCATGTGTTCTAAAACATGAACAGTTAGAGTCTCTGTAAGTCTCTGTAATCTAAATACGTATTTTTATAGATTTCGTTTCTTTTTCCTTGAATCTGCCTGGTCACAACTTTGTGATTGCCTTGGTAATTAGAATTTGGTCATGTTTTCTAGTTTACATTAAGTAAATAAAATATTTTCATCTTCCAAGTCACTTTCTACAAACATACCATCTTTTGAGCCAATGTGCAGTAATAAGTCGTGCATTATTGTGCAAATTCCCATCGAGTGTTTCACTTAAAAATAAAGTTATCAAAACTGATGATAGCCAATATCACATCAAATCTGTAAATCTCTGAGCTCAGAGATCACTCCATGCAGTTCAACTCTATGTGCTGCTGAGGATGACACCTGAGTTGGCTAAGTGCAAGGAACAACCCTATCCACTCTATGGCCTCTGACTTATTTCTACGCTGTTTTTATCCTTTTAGATTTCTTGACTTATTTTGTTTATATTTTTCTATCTTTTGCTACTACAGGAAGTCATTAATTTACTTTAGCACAGGCAACTATGCCCATATGCATATAAACAATTATTTTGTTTCGTACTTTGTACTCACATCATTTCCTCCCACCATCCAAGTAAATAAACCAGTTACTGTCTACTTCCTGAAAAATAAAGTGAGGGGGCTAGAATGAAAACCCTCAATTTGTAGAGAAAGAGTATAGACATGACAAAGTAGATATTGGCTTGCTACTAAAAATTTTAAAGTGTATATTTTTCATAATTCAACTGACTTGTGTTGACTGATTTATTTTTGCTATTTTAGAATTAACAATGATTTAATTATTTGTAAGGTGAGTATTTGATGGCACTATTATGTGCTAAGTAGAAAGAAGAGGAACACTTAAGAGGCAAGCAGCTGCTGCTGAAAAATAAAGATGAAATCAGACACTCATAGAGTGCTTGTAACAGGACTCCATTATAGAAAATCAGGAGAAAGGACAGTAAAGCCATCAATGGAGAATAGAAAATATTAAGGTGTCAATATATTATTTTGAATGACCCCAGTAATATGGCGTAATTGCAGATGTAACCTTGAGAATTGAAAGGGGAGAAATAGAAAAGTATTCAAGATTTTTTAAAGTAGAAATTGACCAATTAAAAATCCTGGATAATATCATTACACTTATATAGTGGCTATTGATCAGATAAAGAGAATTATAGTAAAGAACATAAAACAGAAAAACCAGTGCATCTTTTTTATCTTTTCTATCACCTATAAAAGCAAAAATAAATTGCCATATGTTATCTTGCATCTTTTCAAAAGCACTTCCCTCAAATGTTAATTTTAACAAAAATTTTTACAAATCAATGTGCAACTTAATATTTGCAAACAAAGCACATTTATAAAAAAGGAAAGACAATTTCAGGAAAGCAATTGATTTTATTTCACAGATTGCAAAGCTGAAAAGAAATGTGTTCATCAGACCATTTATTTTAACACCATGAAGCAGTATTTTATAATGCCTTAACCCTTAATTCAAAAGTAAGACCCAACTGACTACTCTGTCTTTTTATAATATCAAATTTTGATGTTATAAGATTGACATTGGTGGGGTTGAATACAGTGGATAAGGCACTTGCCTTGCAAGTGGCTGACCTGGGTTTCATCCATGTCCTGTGAGCACCACCAGGAGTAATTACTGAATACAGAGTCAGGAGTAAATTCTGAGCATCATTAGATGTGCCTCCCCACTCAAATAAAATGACAACAACTAAAAAGATTGATATTGGCTGTGTTACTTTAATTTTGTTCATGGTCAAGGCATCTTTCTGTAAAATAAATCATTTTTAGCATTTTATTATTGCTCTATAAATTACATGCATGCATAATATAATTTTAAGTTAAAAGTTCACCAAATTTGTAAATAGGATGCATAAGAATAAAAACAAGGAGAATTTCACTCAATTTTAAACCCTGAGATATCAGGACTTCAAATCTGGGGATAAAATTTGTTTTGTAGCCCTACAGATGCGCTCAGAAGCTACCTTTAGCTCTCTGTACAGGGTTCACTCCTGTCAATACTTGGAGGACAAAGTGGTACTGAGGATCCATTCAGGACTTCCAAAATTCAAGGCATTAATTCAGTTCTTAGCGCTATCTTTTCGACCCCAGTAGACATTTTTAAGACATATCAAGTCTCTGAATTAAGTGTTCATCTAGCAGTTAATAACTTCTAAATTTATTGTGGATGTTGGCCATTATTTAATGTCAGCAAATGTAATTTCTCTTGCTACTGGACAATAATTTGTTTTGTAAATTTTTTTATTTTTAAATTTTATTTTAATGTAATTAGGAATTTGAAATGAAGTTAAAATAGATGGCCTCGATATAAAAATTTACTGATGGGAGCTGGGAGGTGGCGCAGGAGGTAAGGTGCCTGCTGCCTTGCCTAGTACGGACCACGGTTCGATCCCCCGGTTCCCATATGGTCCCCCGTGCCTGCCAGGAGCGACTTCTGAGCGCATAGCCAGGAGTAACCCC
>PVKC010007933.1:0-28806 GCA_004027635.1 Crocidura indochinensis | reverse complement strand
GCCTTACACTTTCAATATGAAATTAATATGTTACATAAGCATAAGAGGAAAATAGGTAGGGTGCGATTAGAACAAATGACCCCAGAGGGAAAACTTCCTAAGAGTGGTTCAAAATTGGATCAAGATATGCATCCAGGAGATGCAAAAACTAAGCCTTTCAAACATCATGCTCTTTTCCACTGAATTTGTCTTACAGTCATGAACCCAGTGCAGGTGTCCATCCATTGCCACAGTAAAGAGAATATTAAAAGTGGTTAAAAGTGGTAACTTGCCTTTGGTAGCACTTCTTATTAAGGATACCTCATTTCTCAACTTCCCTATTCTTTCTTTAATTTTCTCAAAATTTCTACTGACTTCAAATATAAGCAAAAAAATCTTCCTGGTCCTCTTTCAATCATATCTTTTCTTCAGTGAAGAAAACAACATAGTTTTATTTTAAAAGTGTAGAAATATAAGGTAAGAAAAAGAAGATATTTGTTTTAAAAAAGACATTTTTATAGTGGAAGAGGAGAGGAGAAAGAAAAAAATGCTCAACAGACTGTATGGAAAATTTTCTAATGGCTTTTGGGAGATGATTATACAAAATTAGAAAATTATACAAAATATCTAAAAATTCTCCAGGTCTGGAGCTCTTCACTTACATGATTATTGTCCCAAGGTAGACATTTTACTTTAATTATCCTTTCATATTCTTATCATAACATTTAGATTATTATAAAACCTCTCTTTTTATGAGAGATTTACCCTTCTCTGGTGGTGCCTTGGTTTCTGTCTGTGAGTGCTGCTTCAGATCCGTTTTCAAAGAGCTCGGGATCTACACCTCAAAGGCTCATTACTAGAGCCCCCTGTCTAACCATCAGATATTTCACCCTCCTCTAAATCATTAAGAAATACAAGAATGAATATCTGTCTGCTGTAATTTCTTCATATAGACAAAAGGGGATAGGTCCTTCCCAAGTATGAAAGTGAATGCTCAATATTCTCTCCTTGGCAATTATGGGGTCCAGGAAATGTTTTATTGGATCTGAGAATTATCATACTGAAGGAAAAATCAGACATATTAGACAATTTATTAAAACAATAGGCCTAGAGAAGACAAAGCTTTCCTCACCCAAGAACTATTAAG
The DNA here is from genome assembly GCA_004027635.1 of Crocidura indochinensis. Lineage (NCBI taxonomy): Eukaryota > Metazoa > Chordata > Mammalia > Eulipotyphla > Soricidae > Crocidura > Crocidura indochinensis. Next base: position 27,680 of record PVKC010007933.1, on the reverse strand, counting down.
AGTTAAGGAAATAAGAAAGTAATTGTCATAGCATATGTATTGTTCCTTGGTTTTGCATACTGACTAAATGGAATATATATTTTCTGAATTGGGAATAAATTTCATCATTAAACAAGATTTAAGGGAAGTCTTTTGAAATATGTTTATGCTTGAACATTTTCTTTTATCTTAGTATCTCCATTTTAATGGCCCTTTTAATACATTACTATTTCTTTGGGGGCTGGCACTGCTTCTAATAGTTTTAAAATTTCCCCTCCATACTCTATACTCTATACTCATACTCTATTGAGTACTCCATACTCTCAACTGCTAGATGCCACTTTATCTATACTTATAATGTTTGCTCAGACTTACATGTTCATGTAGAAATAAAGCACAGAATGGAGTATCTTCTTTCAATCTTGATTGCTTGATCTGAGTCTGCTTAATTCTTCCACAGAAACTTAAAATATGCAATTTTAAATAGCATAAAACAATCAATTAAAATAAGTTTCACAAAGGAGAGAAGATTTGAACAGTGAAAATTGTAGATGTTTGTAAGAAAAACAGAAAAATTAGATAAGCAATGGAAAAGAGTTCAATGTTCACGGATCAAAGCCATTAGCATTTCTAAAATGATTTTACTCAAAGCTATATATAGAGAAAAGCAGTTTCTATAAAATTTTCTGATATCCTTCAGGAAAACAGAATAAACATTATTAAAATGTATAAAAATTGAAAATAAACCAAAATATTTCTGAGGAAAATATTAGAGGTTTAAGTCCTCACAGCTCAAACTGTATGACAAAACATATAATAATGAAATAATGAAAACAACATTGTATTGTATTGAAAGCATACAAAATTTAATGCAACAAAATAAATTTAAAAATCATAAATATGTAACCAGTTAGTGTAAAATGTATAATTTGCTGTGACACCCAGTAATTTAACTATTTGGGCTTATGTTTATGATTGTGGGGTGTCTCAGAAAGAAATGATGACCTCTCTAGCCTCACATACAAAAATCTATAGCCCTAGAGCTGAGACATCCCTAATAATTTTATGTTTAATTTTTATCTTGATTAACTCATATATAATTTCTCCATAGCTAAATTTATATATTTAAAACAATTTATTATAGAAAAGTGTCTTTTAATATGGTGTGTTCTTAGTTCCATTACTGTGCACTAACTGGAACATAGTGTCTATCTTTGTCCCCTACCACTTTTCTGAGTATAAAGTTGGTGTCATCAGATATTCATATGGCCACCCCAACTTTTTTAAGGTTGTTTTTTGATAGGATGATCTTCCTCCAGCTTTTGATTTTAAGTCTATTTTATTCTGACTATTAAGGTGTGTTTCTTGTAGGCAGAAGGTTAGATTCATCTTTTTGACCCATTTTGCCACTCTGTGTCTTTTATGTGGTAAGGGACAAAGATGGACACTATGTACTATCAAGGGATATGTGAAACAGGAAGGAATCAGGCTATTTAGCATATATGCACCCAATGAGAGACCAGCAAATTATCTAATACAATTACTGACAAATCTGAAAGAAAATATCAATAATAACACAATAAATGTGGGAGACCTCAACACAGCCCTGTCAACACTTGATAGGTCAACCAGACTGAAACCCAACAAAAAAATACTAGCTCTGAAAAGAGAAATGGAAGAAAGAGGACTAGTAGAACAACCAACTCATGATGGCTTCAACCCGCTTTTCCAGACCCATCAAGTGTCTTTTACCGGTATTTTCAGAGTTCCAGACTACTCATTTTTACAGATTGGTATTGGACTCTGTAGAAATTCCACCTTTTCCATTTTTCTTATCATTGTAATCTTTTAAATTTATATTTGGTACTACACTTCTTTTGACCATTTTAATTAATGTTTTTCATTTTAGTTTTTAATCTTAGGAATTGATGTTGTCTTACATTACGGTTTTGTTTTCTTGACTTTAGGTTAGTGGGTTAGATATTGTTGTCTATAATTACCTAAATGATATTTTTGTCTGCTCTGAGGGTTTTTTGCGTGGGCACATAATAGGCAAAATACTAGGTTTATAGAAGGTTCCATCCATTTGGATAGACCCTCAAGTTGTTTATTTACACAGGGAGGGTCTCTGACTTAAACATTTTGATTTGGTTTGTGACTTAAGCTCCCATCTATAAATAATCGACTGCATTGGTACATTAATTTCAGGCATCATATGGATCTCAGCCTGGATTAAGAACTTGGATTAAGTACAGAAGCATATTGATCATCATTGCAGTGGACCACCACTGTGCAGGGGGTATATGCTTCTTCCTCCAAAATAAGGGCCTAATTCAATGCCTTAAAAGATGGGCTTTCTGGTCTACCTGGATGTGAATGGAAAATGGGTCCAGAGACATAGAGGAATTTGCCTTTCATATATAGGACACTCCACCCCAAAAAACCTGGATACACATTCTTCTCCAATGTATAGGTGTCATTCTCCAGGATAGACCACATGCTGACACAAAAAACATACCTTCATAAAATCAAGAGGATAGAAATCTTGCAGGCTACCTTTACTGACCACAAGGCTCTGAAATTAGGTGTGAACTACAATGCTACACAGAAGAAAAACTTTAACAATTAGAAATTAAACAGCCTGCTACTAAACAGCCAGTGGGTCTGAGATGAAATCAAATAGGAAATCAAAACTTTCCTGGAAGTAGATGATAATGAAAACACAAACTGCTCGAATCTATGGGACACAGCAAAAGCTGTCCTGAGAGGAAAATGTATAGCTTTACAAGCACACATCACGAAGGAAGAAGGGGTATACCTGAATAACTTAATGACACAGGTCATAAAATTAGAAAATGGTCACAAAAGGAACCAAAAATAGGGAAACAGAAGGAAATAACAAAATTGAAAGCAGAAATCATGAAGTGGAAAACCAAAGAACAATCCAAAAGATCAATGAAAGCAGAAGTTGTTTCTTTGAAAAAATAAACAAGATTAACAGTCTATTGGCAAAACTCGCAAAAAGAGAGAAACCTGATAACCCATATTAGAAATGATAAGGGAGAGATCACAACAGATACTGCAGAGATCAAAGGGTAGTCAGAGACTACTTTGAGAAACTTTATGCTACTAAACATGAGGACCTAGAAAAAATGGATAAATTCTTGGACACTTATAACCATCCACAGTTAAATAAGGAGGATAGAGCATATCTAAACACCCCCATCACTATTGAGGAAATTGAAATTGTAATCAATCATATGCCCCAAAAGAAAAGCCCAGGCACCATTGGATTTACTACTGAATTCTTTCAAGAGAAGCTACTACCAATCCTAGCCAGGCTCCTACATGAAATTGAAAAGAACGGGAACACTCCCAAACAGCTTTTATGAAGCCAACATCACTTTGATACCAAAAACAGACAGAGATGCTGCCAAAAAAGAAAATTACAGACCAATATTCTGATGAATACAGATGCAAAGATCTTCAATGAAAAATTGGCAAATAGGATCCAATGTATCATCAAGAAGATCATACAATCAGACCAAGTAGGTTTCATCTCAGGAATACAAGGATAGCTTAACATCCGTAAATCTATCAATATCATACACAACATCAACAACAAGAAAAATAAAAATCACATGATCATATAAATAGACGCAGAGAAAGCATTTTATTAGGTCCAACACCCAGTCTGATCAAAACTCTCAGCAAGATGGGAGTGGAAGGAACTTTTCTCAATCTAGTTGAAGCCATCTACCACAAACCAATGGCAAATATTAACCTCAATGGAGAAAAAATAAAAGCCTTTCCTCTAAATTGTGGTACAAGACAAGGCTGTCTGCTCTAATCACTCCTCTTCAACATAGTACTGGAAGTGCTTGCTATAGCGATCAGGCAAGAAAAAGATATCAAGGGAATCCAGATAGGAAAGGAAGAAGTCAAGCTCTCACTGTTTGCATATTACATGATTTAGAAAAACCTAAAGACTCTACCAAAAAGCCTCTAGAAACGATAGGCTCATATAGGAGGTGGCAGGCTACAAAATTAACACACAGATCAATGACCTTTTTAGACACCAATAATGATAGGGAAGAGATGGATGGATGTCAAGAAGGCAATCCCATTCACATTAGTGCCACACAAACTCAAATATCTTGGAGTCAACTTGACCAAAGATGTGAAGGACCTATACAAAGAAAACTATAAAGCCCTGCTCCAAGAAATAAGAGAGGACAAATGGAAATGGAAACACATACCGTGCTCATGGATTGGTGGGATTAACATCATTAAAATGGCAATACTCTCCAAAGCATTGTACAGATTTAATATAATCCCTCTAAAGATACCCATGACATTTTTCAAAGAAGTGGATCAAACACTTATGAAGTTGATCTGGAACAATAATCACCCTGGAATAGCTAAAGCACTCCTAGGGAAAAGGAAAATGGGAGTCATTACTTTCCCATCTTTAAACTGTACTCCAAAGCAATAGTTATCAAAGCAGCATGGTATTGAAATAAAGACAGACCCTTAGATCAGTGGAATAGCTTGAGTTCTCAGACAATGTTCCCCAGACGTACAATCACCTAATTTTTGACAAGGGACAAGAAATCCTAAGTGGAACAGGGAAAACCTCTTCAACAATTGGTGATGCTGGCCAGAACTGGTTAGCCACTTGCAAAAAAGCAAACGTAGATCCCCAGTTAACATCATGTATAGAGGTAAAATTCGAATGGATTAAAGAACTTGCTATCAGACCTGATACCATAAGGTATATAGAACAACATGTAGGTAAAACACTCCATGACATTGAGACAAAAGGCATCTTCAAGGAGGAAACTGCACTTTCCAAACAAGTGGAAGCAGAGATAAACAGATGGGAATACATTAAGCTGAGAAGCTTCTGCACCTCAAAGGAAATAGTGCCCAGGATATAAGGGTCCCCCACTAAGTGGGAGAAACTATTCACCTAATACCCATCAGATAAAGGGCTAATGTTCAAAATATACAGGGCATTGACAGAACTTTATAAGAAAAAATTATCTAATTCCATCAAGAAATAGAGAGAAGAAATGAACGGACACTTTGATAAAAAAGAAATACAAATGGCCAAATGGCACATGAAAAAATGCTCCTCATCACTGATCATCAGGGAGATGCAAATCCAAACAACGATGAGATACCATCTCACACCACAGAGATTGGCACACATCAGAAAAAAATGAGAACAGTCGGTGCTGGCGGGGATGTGTAGAGAAAGGAATTCTTATCCACTGCTGGTGGAAATGCTGTCTAGTCCAACCTCTAATGAAAGTGATATGAAGATTCCCCCCAAATCTGGAAATTGGTCTCCCATTCGACCCAGCTATTCCACTCCTAGGTATATATCCTAGGAACACAATAATACAATAAAAAAACCCCTTCCTCACACCTATATATATTGCAACACTATTCGCAATAGCCAGGCTCTGGAGACAACCAAGATGCTCTTCAACAGACGAATGTCTAAAGAAACTGATACATATACACAATGGAATATTATGCAGCCATCAGGAGAGATGAAGTCATGAAATTTTCCTATACATGGATGTACATGGAGTCTATCATGCTGAGTGAAATATGTCAGAGGGAGAGAGACGCAGAATAGTCTCTCTTATCTATAGGTTTTTTTTTGGGGGGGTCACACCCGGCAGTGCTCAGGGGTTACTCCTGGCTCCATTCTCAGAAATTGCTCCTGGCAGGCACGGGGGACCATATGGGGCACCGGGATTCGAACCGATGACCTTTTTGCATGAAAGGCAAACGGCTTACCTCCATGCTATCTCCCGGGCCCCATCTATAGGTTTTAAGAAAAATAAAAGTCATCTTTGCAACAATCCTGAGAGACAATGAGAGGAGTGCTGTAAATTCTAGCTCACTTCATGAAGCTCACCACAAAGAATGGTGAGTGTGGTTATAGAAATAACTACACTGAGAACTACCATAATCATGTGAATGAATGAGGGAATTGGAAAGCCTGTGCACGTGGGGGTGGAGTGTGATGGAGGAAGATTTGGGACTTTCATGGTAGGAATGTTGCACAAGTGAACGGGGTTGTTCTTTACATGACTGAAACCTAATCACAATCTTATCTGTAATCAAGATGTTTAAATAAAGAAGAAAAAATTAAATTAGTATTTTTAATTGTAAAAAATGGACACCATGAAAAAAACAACTTACTAAAGTCAATTAATATATTTTGTAGTCAGTAAGTGTTAATCATGTAAAATTCTGCGTAATAAAAATTTCAAATACCTTCACTACATGCATTATTATTTCATCGTTTTTATTCAGAGATCACAATTACCATGCTCTACTTATCCTTCCATGGGTAGTATGTACATATTGAAGTATATATGATGAAACTGTCATTTATTGTGTTTCCTGTTGTACCTATTCCTTTTAAGCACACCCATTTAAACACCTATAGCTTACACCCTTTTTTCCCCAATCTTCTTACTCTGTGTTCCCTAAACACAAAAGTACACACCTTCTTTTAATCCCCTCTTCCATCCTACCTGATTGGCTTATACAAAGTCCACACCCTACTTTTTCCTAATATAAATATCCCTTTGTCACCTAAAATAAAGTTACTCTCCCTAAGTGGATGGTAGATGCTTTGTTGTGAATAGTCAACTCACCTGGGATCTGATCTTATCAGTGACTTCTTGCAATCTTATTTCACTATCATCATTTACAGTTTGTGACTTGGTAAATTGTGTGTGGGGGGTATATTGGGAGGAATAATAAAGAGAAGATCACTGCCTTGCCTCTCTACTTGACACATCCTGGTCACCAGCAAAAGGGCAAATGCATGGTTTTGGTCAAGACTTATGAAGTCTGGCCTCATAAGTCAGCCCTCAAGCTGTATTTGAGTTTTTGCTAGTATGAAAAATGATCCCTGCCACCCACTCAGGTTACCATGTATTCTTCTTAGCTCTGAACTTGGGATTCTACAATGACCACAAGCAACAAACAGCAATGTATAAAGGCATAGGAGTTTATTACCAACATGCTGAAGTCGACCATCCTTGGGAGAATGGTGATTTTACTGAGCACCCAGTCTCCTTTGATTGGCCATTGAAGGGATTTGAATTATTGGGTATTTGATCTTTAAGTTTATTGACTCTTGTTTAGTGTGTTTCTAGGGTGTTTCTTTATCATGTCCTTTTATGGCTAGATTATAGAGTGGTATATTTTGGTTTATAAGGCCTTGGGGTCTGCATCATTATTGTTGGGGGTGGTATATTTGGCTTTATATTCCTTTCTAGTTTTTAATATCCCCCCTTTTTCTATACATGTGATCAATCTTCACCATACTCTTAGGTTGTTCCACTTGGTACTACTGACTTAAGACCAGTAATTGGATCATATTGATTCTATCTTTAACAAAATTCACTAACCTGTTCAATACCAGGGACCAAGAGTTAAAATTAGGATAAGTATGAGTCAACCAAGAGAAAATGTTAAACCAGGAGTCAAACCATGATTCCTGTTACTCATGTTCTCACTTTCTCCTTGCCAGTCACTCTCTAACTTGGTCCAAGAATTCTTTTACCAATCCTCAGTGTTCAAGACAAACATAGCACTTTTTGCCTAAAATAGCACAGAAACTTACCGTATTTTCGCCATATAAGACGCACCGGTATATAAGACGCACACAATTTTTAAGGAGGAAAGACTAGAAAAAAAGATTCTGATCCAAATACTGTAGTAAAATATTTTATAGCAACTGTATAAGGTTAACAACAGTTTAAGAATAATTTTATGTCAACCATGTAACATTAAGAACTTAGTACTCTTAACTTAATCTTTACTCTCTTTAACAGTCAGTAAAAAATAACAAAAATAAGGCTTTAATGTTTTTATTCAAACCACAAGAATTCCTCTTCTTCGCTGCTATCAGAAATGAGGATGTACAGATCCTCATAGTCATTGTCAACACTTTCTTCCTCACTGGTGTCAAATATGACGTCATCTTCTGTTCCATCCAAGGCATTACTAACGCCACATTTCTTGAAGGATTTTACAACAATGTCCTCCTTAATGGAGTCCCATGACCTTTTAACCCATTCACACACTTGTGTGATAGTGGGCCTCTTCATCCGCTCAGTAGGAGTCAAATAATAGTTGTCAGCTGCCATCCACATGTTTCACTGCTCTCTCATCAGAACTTTGAACAGTTTGTTAATGGCAACATCCAGAGGTTGCAGCTATTGCAGTGTATGGACGGAGCTCTGCCTACTTAGGGGAGGAGCTCTTGTCACTATAGGTCCTCATCGACTCAGAATGACAAGGGCTCTGCCCCTAAGTAGGCGGAGCTCCAACGTCCTCTCAACGTAAATTGCGGTAGCTCCCGAAAAGTATTGTCAGTTCGGGTCACCCATGGCCCACTAAACACCAGGCCGCAGACCTGTACTGGGCTGTGGCCTGGTGGTTGGGGACCACTGCTTTAGGTACAGTGCTTTCAGGCAAAAAAAATGAATGGATGGGGAGTAGAACCAGTTCTGCAGTGTACAGTATGTGCAGTGATTATGGTAACAGTAGTGATGGCAGCGTGTGACAGACATGTTACCTACAGCACGGCCCCCATCTCCACTGTCATAGGGGTGTGACCAGCAGCGCAACACAGGGAGCGAGGACACAGAGCAGTAGGACCCGCCTCTCACACACTCTGTGTGAGATCAGTCTGGGAGAACAGTGAGTAGATGGCTTCAGGCCATCTGGGGGTCTGGGCACGGTTGCAAATACGCCCGAGACTGGACACCCAGATGGACATTTGCCGTATAAGATGCACCCACTTTCCAGCCTCGTTTTGGGGAAGAAAAAGTGCGACTTATATGGCAAAAATACGGTATCTGCTGAAGAGCAACAATGTCTATTAAAGCAACATTATGCATAAAGAAGCACAGACCCCTCTCTGCTCAAGAGAAGCAAAATCTTACCCCCTCCTGTTCTGGAGCACTACTTCTGTCCCTATGCTCTCTTCCATTCCATCTTTGATGCTGCTTCCACTGGCACATTAAGGTAGTGTTGAACTTTTGGCTTCCTACTACTTCTCTTAATGAATGCTTATTTTCTCTTAATTGATGTTCGCCAACTAGGGAGATAAGTCTTGACACGTATTTTAAAAGCCCTACTGATCTACTTGGGACAAGACAGTTCTGCTTAATAGTTCTCCTAAAATTCTGCCTGAGATATCTAGTATTAGCCTCATGTTCTGATTCCATCGGTAATTTGACTTTGGGAATTGTGTGTGCTAGATTGTTTTTCTGATACATTTTCATACCCTGCAGAGAAAGCTTACCTCCATTCTTGACAAGGATAATATGATAAAGCTCTCAAGGCAATACCAAATCCTGAACCCACACAAATAGGGTGGTATCCACTTCTTTTCTTAAACTTACACCTCAGTACTGGGAAATCTTGTGGTGCAAAATAAGAAAGCCCAAACAAATCACAGAACTCAAACTTTAGGGAAGGGATCTATGAGGTAACAATTTGATCCACAAACCTTCCATCTACAGTCTGGATAGTCCACAAGAACTTTGGGTGTTAATTCTTCCTGTCATTCTGCAGTCACTGCTGTCAGTAGGAATATCAGGATGATCTGCATTCTGTCCTGATCCTGGAAGCTTCAGTCAATCTAAACTGCAGAAGGTCCTCTTTATTCAGGCTGTGACTCTTCACTGAAAGGATAAAATCAGTTCTTACAGAAAGGAGGTTACTCTATCTTCTTTAATCCTACAGCTTAAATAGCTGTTAGACAGGGGCTATTAAGGGTTTTTACCTTTCCTGCTCTGGATTCAAGAGAAATGCCATCTACCCCTGGTGCTAATTCTTTTACACTTAATATTACAGTTAAGCCAAGTTTGTCCTGTTTCACATTTTTCCCTAGAGATTTCACCACCTTAGAAGTCATTAGGGGGTGTAGGTGAAGATTCATCTTCTGTAAGTTCTTCAGACTGGCAAATGACTGTAGACCCTACTTATAAGAAGGGATTAAATCTCATGTTATTTTAGCTCTTAATAAGCAATTTAGTGGTTTAGTTCTGCAGTTGTCGACAACAGAAAAAGACCAGGGGATATTACTTGAATCAATCAGGTCCTGAAGCAGTAAATATACCTCTTTATCCTTGGGCAGACAGAGCTCCCTGTATAATGATAATACAGAAATTAATAACAGAAACAAAAACATCATAGCATTATATCTGTTTCCTGAGCATTTAGGCATCCACGTGAAGACCAATCTTCTTCAGAAAAACTCTCTAATGGTATACAAGTGGTGTTGCATGGAGATGAGGCCCAGGATTTCCATTAGGTTCAGTAATATACACAAAACACAGATATAAGTTACTTCTACTGTCCAGTTTAGCTTAAATTATCCCTGGTAAAGTTTTGGCCTTCAGTATCATAGTCAGAGTAGCAATAGCATGTTCAGCATTCAGTTTCTTATGACCAGTCTATTAAAACCAGTAAGCACATTTTCATATAAGTTACCCAAGATGAGTGGGCTTTAAGTTCAGCCCACTAAATTTCACTAAATTTAATGAGCTAAAGAAAAAATAGTTTTTCGTTACACCTTCACATTGAACTTTGCAGATGACTAAAAAACTTTGCTTCTTCCTTTGCATAAACCCAGAAAGACGAGAGACATCTCCATTTGGGCACCCCATTTTTACAGAGAATTTCGGGGTATTTGTCAAGAACAGAGCAAATTATTTACCAATAAAGACATTAATGATTTATTTGTTACATCAAGATTACCCAGGCTTGGCCTGTGTAAAGATGAGATTAGATCAACAGAGTATGGCCTTGGGCATCTCACTTTCTTTAGGAGTGTCTTGGAGGGAGAGAGGGAGCCTATTCCATCCCTCCAAAGGTTGGGAGAAATTTTGCCCTCTGATGAGAATAGGACCAAGGCTGTGACCAGTCAGCATAAATCTAGACATTCCTGAATGATTTCCCTAGGGCCTAGGCCCATTTACCTCTATTGTCGTTTCCAAAGTCAGCATCATGGGCCATGTTTGCCACTTAACCTCAATCTCTTTCAACACTGTTTGGCTAAAAGAGAGTTTTGGGGTTTCATACCTGGCTTTTAAGAGTTCCTGTCTATATTAGGAATATTCCCCACACAGTGAGGAAAAGTCTCTACCTCTATTTATGCAAGCCAACATAATGTCATGAAGCATCAAAAAATACTGAAGGTTGCTAAGAAAAGAGAAAAGCAAATCTTTCTCAAATTTACAGAACACACCAGGGCCAGAGCACAGGTGCAGTGGTAGGGAATTTTTCTTGCACGTGGCTGACCTAGGACATACCACAGTTTGATCCCCCGGAGTCCCATATGGTCCCTCAAGTCAGGAGCGATTTCTGAGTGTAGAGCCAAAAGTAACCGCTGAGCATCACCGTGTGTGGTCCAAAATCTAAAAAAATACAGAACACACACACCACATGAAACACACACACACACACACATGCACACACACACATTATGCATTTAATTATATTTAGAAAATCTTGATTTCCTGTCATTTTTTTACTCTCTGGGCCACCTACAGTGATGCTCAGGGATTACTCCTGGTTATGTGTTCAGAAATATCTCCTAGCTTAGGGGACCACATGGGATGTCAGGGATCAAACCCAGGTCTGCCCTGGTTCAGAGTCTTGCAAGGAAATGCCATACTGCTTGTGCCACCACTCTGGCCCCTTCCTGTCATTGCAAAAGGTCCAATATTCAAAGAGCACTGTAACATGAGTACAGAGCATCTAAGCTCTTTTTAATAGAATTCTCTGTACATACATTAAATCATTTCTAATTTAGAGACATGCAATCTAGTTATATCATGCAGTCTTACCTTAGTTCACCTCAAAGCTTCTGCACATTTCTTTACATTCTTTCAATAAATTTCCTTCATTTCATTTTGTAACCAAATGCTCACACTTTCATGAAATTCCCTTCTTTTTCCCCAACATTCATAAATCCATTACCTCTTTGCATTAATCACACAGATATGCTTTTTTTCTGACCTACTCTTCTCTTCTCAACCTCTAACTGGGTGGTCCTGCCACTCTGGCCATGACCAACACCCAGTTTGGAGCCCTGGACATTGCTGCTTTTAGCTCTATGTCCCAACCTTTGCTTTCCCTGCTTTTCCTGTATCCTCCTAAGCCAGGGCTGTGTTTCTAGCAGGGAGACTTGAAACTTCCCTCTTTTGGGGCTGGGTGGTGGTGCTGGAGGTAAGGTGCCTGCCTTGCCTGCGCTAGCCTAGGACGGACCTCGGTTCGATCCCCCGGTTCCCATATGGTCCCCCAAGCTAGGAGCAACTTCTGAGCGCATAGCCAGGAGTAACCCCTGAGCGTCACTGGGTGTGGCCCAAAAAACAAAACAAAACAAAAAAAAAGAAACTTCCCTCTTTCAATTTGGAAATAAATTGTTATACATGGTTACATCTAACAGGACAAGAATGTCCTTTATGATTCTTAATAATATTACCAATACTCATAGATATTTTCATACTTTATAAATCTATCTTGAGACCAACATTAAGTTTCATACCTGGTGACAAAACTGGCATGAAATTGAGTCACCCTAACTATACTATGTAGTCCCATTAACTGGGCAGATTAATTAACAATATAGTCTGTAAAAGCCCAAAACAATATTTTGCAAAATTTTCTTCCAGTTCTTCATTCATAGAAGCCTCTAAAGTCAAGTAAATTTTCTCCAGTAGAAATTTTAAAAGCCCCCAAATTTTCTTTCCTTTTTTTTAATTCTTTATTTAGGCACCATGATTACAAACATGATTGTAGTTGGGTTTCAATCATGAACAGAATACCCTCCTTCACCAGTGCAACATTGCCACCCCCCAATCCCCCCTCCTTCCCATCCCCTGCCTGTATTTGAGACAGGCATTCTACTACAGTTAGATTTTTAAGTTCAATAAGCTGTTTTTTTCTTTCTCAAAGGATAAGTGTTTAAAGAAACAGTAGTAATGGTGAAAAGGTGGAAAATGCTGTTGTTTGCATAGGCTCAGAAAAATATGAAGAAAATGGAAAAAATCCTTGATCTGATTACAAGAAGACCTCACCCCTGAAGTTTATTGGCATAAGACCGACTCTGGGCTCCAGGCATACCAGTCTGCCCAACCCTTGAGTTATTCTCCATGGTCCTGGTGAAACTTTTTCACACTTTAGCTGTTGTTGGTCCAAATTTTTCTTTTTTTAGGTAGTTATCAGTTTACTCTTTAGCATGCAAACAAAATACATAAACTAGTAAAAAACCGCTAATGTTAAAGCTGCTCTTTGTAGCCTACATGGTTTGACTTTTAAAATGGTCAAATTTTTCCTTTCTCATAGTCTGTTATTTATAAATAACAACTTAGCAAATTACGAAGTAAGTGCCTTAAGCTGAGGAATTCCTGAGGGGCAAGTGATAAAAGATAGAAACCTTGGACATTCACACTCAAAGTTAAACCCCTTAGACATTCTTCTAGAATGAGTTCAGGCCTAGGTTTAGAAAGTCTCCCAATGCCCAATGTCTTATTTTGTTACCAACTAGAGCACACCTTTTCTAGTTTTAACAGCAAATTTTATCTACCCTGGCTAAGTCCCACAGTTGGAAGGGGCTAGCATGGTACTGTTTTTGGTCCTTGTCCACCTGCCTCATCCAGCCCAGAATGCCTGGTTCCACAAGGCTCTCTCTCACTGCCTGAATTTCCATGAAAAGCTCACAAACCTTAAGGATGATTAAAAGAAGAGAAGAGATGTAGAATCATGCTTTTCTCTTGGGTTTTGCAGCAGCAGTGGCTGTGCAAAGGCAGGTTGCAAAAGTGACACCTATGTCCTGCAGCTCTTTTTCTCACACTTCACTTATCAGATAATACAGATAACCTTAATTAATATATTTCTGCACCCCCTTATGAATGGCAGGAAACAGCTGAGATTTATCAGAAAGTTCAAGATAAAATTAAGACCGAATGGCCATTTGAGAGTTGTCCAGAAATTACCTTCCCTGATGTTCCCTGAGCTGTTTGCAGACTAAACTACACAACGACAGTCACAAGACTCAAGTACAAACATAAAAATCACAGCACATTTTTGCTAAACTCAAACCAAATTCCAAATTCTACCATCTTGAGGACATGCAGCATTCTCCCTAGAATTTCCTGAGACTGGTATAGAGAAAACACAGCATGTTGCACACAAAGGCAAACTGTGCCTCCAACACACAGATGCAAATGGACAGGAGACATATCTAGATCTGATCCCGGAATACTTATCAGGAATTTCTGAAGCATTTGAACATATCCCAAATCACTGTCTGGTGATACCCAGTGTGGCCAGAGATCTTCTGCAGGCTTTATACCAGAGAAAGTCCTTTTAATAAAACTACAGATAGCCCTGTAATATTCATTTGGGATTTACTGCTGACCCCAGAATAATCATCACGTGTTTCTCTCTGCTGTTCATTGTCCTCCCATCCTGTAGATCAGAATCCCAGACGAGCCTCCAAATTTTAGTTAAGGATATGTCCCACAAAGAACACAGGAGACAAACACTAATGCAAAAAGGCATAGAAGTTTATTACCAGCATACTGGGGTTGAACTTTATTATGTAATCATCCATTATTAAGCTCTCAGGCTCCTTTAATTGAGACTGTTGAAGCGATTTCCAGCTCTGGTTAGTTGACCTTTAAATTGATCAGCTGTTGTCAAGGGTGTTTCTGGGGTGTTTTATCGTGTTCTTTTATGGCTAGATATCTGGAGTTGTATATTATGTTCCTTGGCATCTGCATCATTATTGTTGGTGTGCTATATTGTGGTTTCACATTCCATCTTAGTTTCTAACATTCTGACTAAAGAAAGAGGATGATTGCTCTTAACAGGAAAGTCAGTTCAACTTCAGCACAAACCTTCTAGATCTATCATTACTTGCATAAAAGAATTTTAGGAGCAGGAGAAATAGTGAGGTAATGAGTTCTATTGAATAGAACTTTCTTAAAATATGTGAGGTAAGTAAGGAGAGAGAATACCTGTTTAATAAAGTATAGAGGAGAGAGATAGCAAGCAAATAGACATAAAAGCAAGAAAGTACTTGATAAAGGTCAAAAACAGGCTTGACTAGCAAGCCATTAGTAGCTGTTGGGAGAACCCTTTATATAATTCCTCCAAATAATTTTTCTCCTGAAGTTGTGTATTACATAGACATTAATTGGGTACATTGTAACAGGAAATACTTGCACTGTTGAGAGATATTTATAATTTCATTCCTTACACACTGATGGTCTTGTGCATTGCCACTCTATTTTTACTCTTGTTCACTTTTCCATAGCTCTACTTTCTGAGGGATTCAATGTTCTCTATGCGGAGACTTTGGTATCTTCAACTAGGTGATTATTGAGTTTCTCCACTCCAACAATCTCAGGATGTTAAGAGGATGTTGTCTTTAAGCTTTTGAAGCATACTATTCTAGACATTGTCTTCTCAGGTTTGTCTCTTTCCCAAAAGTACATTATCAGGTCTCTTCTACCTATTTGCTTGCAAGTAACAAAAATATATAATGCCTTTGGTCTGTGATGTTTTATTTATCATAATGAAGTTTTTATTTGAGGCCATATTTTTATTTATTCATTTGAGTTTTAGAGAATACCTAGCAGTTCTTGGGGCTTACTCTTGTCTCTGTACTCAGGAATTACTTTTAGCAAAACTTGGGATACCACATGTTTTGCCAGGGATTAAATCCAGTTAAGTGGTAAGCAAGGCATATACTCTACCTACTGTTTTATTGTTCCAGAATTTTGATCAAGTACTTATGACAATTTATTAATAGTTTTAGGATCCAGAGTCAAAGGATGAGACCACACAATTGGAGTAAAGCTAAACAAATTTTTATTCCATCAGCCACAAGCCACAAACCCAGAGGAGATGACCCTTACCAAGGTCACAAGTCAGATTATATAGGAGGAAAAATAGGGAGGTTCTAGCTTCTGATAATGTTTAAAATAATTGTTTGTTGTCTAATGCACTTTACTATCTCTTCCCCATGTCCTTTCCAGGTATGGCCAGGTGCTTAGGGTGGGAAAACTTAGGCTTGAGGAAGAGAGCTTAGAAGGTTTACAACATATGGTCTTTACAAACTGGCATCTCTCCTATTTCAGAATCCAGGACCCCACCTTTCCTACTCTTCTTATGGAACTGAATCAAATACTTGACTCTCCATGTGGTTCCTTATCCTTGTGCAAAGATCTTTGCACAAGCATCTTAATTGCACCTATGAGTGCCTTAATAAAGTTGGTGAGGAAATTAATTTTTCAAGGACCTACTAAAAGCATTACAAAAATAAACATGGCCTATCTGGTTATCAAGAGTAATTGAGAGAAACATTATTCATACTGGGAGGCAGAATCTTTCCACTTCTGTAAATTGCTCTTAACCCACTGCAGCATTCCTCAGATGAACCCCAATTGTTCCCCTTCGGGCATACACAAGCCACCTTATTTTAAGTGCCTTAGGTTCAAATCCTTTTTTTTTCAGGCTCACTTATATTAAGGAGTCCAGAGAGTACTCTGAATATACCCACAATGTTTGGTAATTCCTGGGGAGTATGATTCTAGACTATTTTCTACTCCATGCTTGATGGTGGCACTTACAATGGCACATTAAGGAATTGTTGCCTTGCTGGTTAGTTCCTCCTTAATATTTGCCTCAACTAACGATTCCCTACTGAATGTATTCTCTTAAGGGCTCCATTGATGATCATTGGGCTCAGACAACTCAGGTTAACAGCACTCACAAAATTCTTCCTGAAACTTCCAGCCTTAGCCTCAGTGTCTTGCTCCCTTATGCTTCTAGGCGGCTTCTATGATCTGCTCTTATACACTGCAGAGAAAGTCTCCCCCACATTTGGGGGGATTCTCTGCTAGACAAGTATAAAATGAGAATAATTTCAGGGCATCTTTCCTATCCCAGGACCAATACCCATAAGTTGGCACCCACTTATTTTTAACACGTATGTATCAGTAGCAGGAGATATTGTGGAGCATAATCAGAGCCCCAAGCAAATCACATAAATCAAATTTTAGGGGAGAGATCCATGAGGTGACAGTTTGACCTACAAACTCTCAACCAACAGTCTTAGTAAGAATGCAATTATAGTCCACAAGCAAATCAGATATTCTTACCTGCTGATCATTCCACAACCACTGCCATCAGCAGGAGCATCAGCATGATCTGCATTTATTCCTGGTGCTGGAAGCTCAGTCAGCCTATTCTGAAAGGGGTCCTCTAATTCAGACTGTGACTCTCCACTATGAGGAAAGGAAGTTTCTGTGTCTTCTTCAGTTCTGCAACTTAAACAGCTGTTGAGTTGGGGAGAACAATATTGGCCCTAGAACCCATTTGCATAGACAAACAATTGAGGGTTGTTGCCTTTATTGCATTGAGTCAGAGAGAAGTGCCTCCCAAACTTGGTGCTAATTATTTTACACTTAACATTACCAAGGAAAGCCACAATCTTTGCTGCTTCTTTTTTTTGACCACACATCCTCTTTAAATATTAGTATCAGGTTCATTCTTTCCACTTGCCTGACCTCTGTGGTAAATAGGCATAGAGTAATTTTAATTGATGTCAATTGATGTTGAGTTCCTGTGGTCCCTATTGCCCTTATTCCCTGGCAGGTTACTTTCTTACCTTCCTGTTTTCTATATTCCCTAACTATTGACACCTTAGATGTCCTCAAAAGTATCATTCAATAACAAGTTAGAAGTCTCTAACGGGAAAAAGTCATTAAAATGCAAAGATCCATTTTCTGCAATTTCTTCAGGCTGGCAAAGGACTATTGGTTCTACCTATAAAATGGTTAAAATATCATGTTACCTTAGCTCTTAATTAATCTCTAACCAATTTATTGGTTTGGTTCTGTAGTTACCAACATCTGAAAAAGATCAGATCAATAGACAAATGAATATTAGTTAGAGTGGTCAGGTCCTGGGGCAATAAATGGTTCCCTTTATCTTGGTAGGACAGACCACTAAAAGATGCTCCCTGTGGAAAAACGACACAGATATTAAGCTACAGAAACCAAAGCATCATAACATTATACCAGTTTCATGGGTAGTTTTTGGAATCTCTGTGAGGTCATGCTGCCAGAGGAGATGACTCCTGCCAAGATCACAAGACCGATTGTATAGAGAGGGGATATAGAGAGGTTCTATATTTTGATGTAAAGTCATTGATTTTTGTATAGGGTATCTTATTATTGCTTCACTGTGTCCCTTCCAAATAGGCTACCTGGTAGGTAGTTTGGGACAGGGAAACTTGGACTTGAGGGTTAAGTTTACAACATGTGGTCTTTACAAAATTGGCATTCCTCATTGTTAAGAACCCAGGACTTGAAAATAGTGTTACTTTAAAAATTTACAAGTCAGTTTATATATCTTATTGTTAGGGACTGAAAGATACTACAGTTATTACTGTGGGTAGGAAAAAACGACCGTTTTTCTTTTCCATGTAACTGCCACCTCCACATGAAAAAGAAAAAAATCAAAGTGATATTAATCAGAAAATAAAGTCATTTATTCCAGGTTAAAATTATAGATGACTTCACTTCATATTTGTAGTTTTTAAACTGTTTTTACAATGAGTCTGAACTACCTACTTGAACATAATAGAATAACAACAAAGTAATTACATAAAATAAAAATCAAGCATTTAAAGCAAAATATGGTCAAAATGTGGTGGAATTATGTCTGTTAGCATGTATGTATAAATTTCATGATTTTCTCTAACTTTAAGAAGTTAATATTATGATGTAACAGCCAAAAATATATATGACTATAATATAAACTTTATTTTTAAATAAAAGAGCATTGTAAAGATCAAGGTTGCTAATAATCTCACTGTTCTTTTAGGTCAGACCACACTTGAAGTATTATTTTTTTATTCCTTAGATCTAAAATAATGACATGTTCCAGGGATACTGGAGAAAGTTTTATGATTTTACTTAATACATTGAGATTATTCTTTATTTAAGAACTCTATTTTTCCAATATTTTGTGTTGCTCTTTGATATTAAAAAGTAAACATATCTCACTTAAAGAAAACAACACTCATAGATCTTAACTGATATAGTCAATCCTACTGAAGTTCTATGGCAGTTCTATGCCCAGAAGTCACTTCACAATCCAACAGTAGAAAAGATGTAGACTGACACATAATTCTGATAAATGTTCAGAATAAATTATTTTCATGTGACTCAAACTCAAAGGACTAGAAAATTGCATAAGGGCGAAAGTCTGAAATAAAGATGGTGGGAAAAAGTCATTTGTGTTTAGTTAAAATGAGTCGAATTAAGGTTTATTAGGGACTTATTTTCCTTTCAAATGTCAATGATGTGACAAACTGAAGTAACTGAAGGTTACCCAGAAGAAAAGATAAGTGTAAAAAATCTATTTGTTTTTGACATTTATTTATTCCTTTCTTGTAGTAAAACCAAAAAAGAGTTTAGCTGAGTGTTAGATTACATCATTTTTAATATAATTTGTATTTTGACCAATGTGAATAACATGTCTTTCACAATTATATTTAAGGTCTATAGTTACATTGATTTAGGGCCGTTCCCACCATCAGTGTTGGACTCCCTTCACCCCTGTTTCCACCATGCATCCCATACTTCCTCCCTTTGCCCTTTGGATTGCTAGTATATCAGAGTATTTTGGACTGGATATTTAGGTCTGATCATTTTTTATTTGCACTCATTGTTAGTGAGACGGCTTGCCCTGGTACCATCCACTTTTTTCCCCCTTAATTTATGAGGCAGAACAAGATAATTTGTGTTCTATGGTTCTGTTGAAAAAAGAAAAGAAAAAGATAAAAGCTGGGAGGAGTCTGGTTTTGTAAGTGCAAATGTGAATTTTCTTTTGTCTGAGAATGTTTTTAGTCCTCCTTCCCATGTAAATGAGAGTTTTTCCTGAGTAGTGGACTCTAGGTTAGAATTTTCTTTCATTCAGTAGTTTATATATGTCAGTCACTGTCTTCTTGCTTGAATTGTTTTAGTTGGAAGGTCTGGTTTGATTCTTTTCTTCTTTCCTTTATACTTGAGGTTTTTTTCTCCTATTGCTTTGAAGAATTCATATATCTCTTTGCTTTTCACCATTTTGATTACTATACGTCTTGGTTTTGATTTATTAGGGTCTATTATATTCAGAACTTTTTTCGCCTCTGGATTTGTATAAGTGCCTCTTTCCAGAGGGTGGAAATATTATCTGCTATTATTTTCCTCACTACTTGTTCTTCCCCTTTCCATTTTTCCTCCATTTCTGGTATTCCTATTTGTCATGGATTATTTTTTTTGTCTTTCTTCATTAAGTACCTTACTATTCGTCTAATGTATTGTCTTTCATTTCATTCTTGACTTCTTTGTTGTTGGCTTATATTTTGTTTTCAAGTTTATCCATGCTGTTCTCTATGTCAGTATTTCTGATATTATGGCATACTATGTGTTTTTTAGTTCTCTTAGTTCTATTTGTACAGATCTCATCTTCTGATAGAATTCATCTTTGAGTTGTTTGAATTGTTCGTTTATAGATTTCTTAATTCCTTTGGCTAGTGATTTGCTTCTGAATTCTATTGCTAAGACATTAAATGCCGATATTTGCTCATCATCTGTGAAGTTTGTCAGTTTTGGAGGACTTGGGAATCTGCTAGGATTTCTCTCTAAATCCCAGATGCTTGTGTCTTCCTTAGTTTCCCTCATTGTTTTTTTTGTTTTTGTTTTTGCTTTTTTTTTGTTTTTTTTGTTTGTTTGTTTTTTTGCAAAGGGTGGGATGGGGTGCTGGAGTTTCAGAGTGTTTTTTTAGATTTGGTCTGTATAATTGTGCAGGAGGTGAATGAGGTAGATCTGTAAGATTTAGTTATTCTAGTACAGAAGTTTACCCAAGTATGGTAGAGATGTTGTAGTTTAGATGCTCTGGTATAGCTTGATGTATCAGCAGGGTTGTGGGGAAGTGGGACTTTGGCCAGAATGCATACATGTAGATCCCACTGAACTCTCCAGATCAGATGGCTGGACTTATGACTGGCAGCTGTTGCTTTATGGGGGTGGGGCATTTATATACAATCAGATTTTAAAAACTGTATTTTTTTTTCTGCTTCTCAGTCACACTCAAAAAGGATTGGTCTTGCACACTCTAGCCAAGGATGGACCTGGCATCTCATAATGTCCCCTAAGCAAGGAGCAATTTCAGAGAACATAGCCAGGAGTAACCCCTGGGTTTCTCCAGGTATGTCCCCAAAACCCAAACAAAACAAACCAAAAGATAGGTTCCTTAAAATTGGTATGAAGAATGTTTATGGGTTGCCCAACTTATCTTAGCCAGAGAGGAGGGGGCTTTTGACTGGCAGTGGCTGCTCCATAGGGACAGGGATTTTTCCATGTATTCAGGTTTTCAAAGCTGTTATATTACCCCAGCTTCCCAGTCACACTCAAAAAGATAGTGTCTACAAAATTGGGGTGATGAATGCTTATGGTAGTGTTGCACCCAGCTTACCTTTGCCAGAGAGAAGGAGGCTTGTGACTAGCAGTAGCTACTCCATGGATATGGCAGATCACACATTTTTATTCAAACCAAGATGTTCCCTGGCTCCCAACTTCCTCTTTACCCATCCCTGTATTAGCTTAAGATAGTTACTTTGTCACCCTCCCTTTTCCTGGCCCATTTGTAGGTTGAACTGATAAATAAATTTGGTTTGGCAGGTTCCAGACCATGAGATTGAAAGCCTCACACTCCATGTTTTTCACTTTATGCTTGATTGGAATTATTATTTGGGGGGGGGGGGGTTTGGTTCACACCCGGCAGTGCTCAGGGGTTACTCCTGGCTCCATGCTCAGAAATTGCTCCTGGCAGGCACGGGGGACCATACGGGGCACCGGGATTCGAATCGATGACCTTTTTGCATGAAAGGCAAATGCCTTACCTCCATGCTATCTCCCAGGCCCCTTGATTGGAATTATTAAGTTGAGTCTAACAGTTGAGTACCTTATTGCCTCAACCGGGAGGGCAAATAAAAGATCCTTTCACAGTTACCAAGTCTATTCAGGCATTTATAAACTGGTTTAATTGTTAAGAATTCCATTCGTCTTTCAAAGTATACCTGTTTCAGCATAAAAGAGATAAAAATGTATATTACAGAAAAATATAAAGGCAACTGATAAAACATAAAGTAAAACTAGGACTTTGTTGGGAGATTAGATAAATTGTATCTTCTCCACAATAAAACTGGGCTAAAACTGATTATTCATAATTAAGGGACAGTGCAAATGAATTGGCTTAAAAGATCTGAGCCAAATGCTTTGTATGCAGGAAACTCAACTTTTTTTTCTTTTTTTTTTTTTTTTTGGCTTTTGGGCCACACCCAGTGACGCTCAGGGGTTACTCCTGGCTATGCGCTCAGAAATCGCTCCTGGCAGGCATGGGGGACCATATGGGAACCGGGTGATCGAACCGTGGTCTGTCCTAGGCTAGCGCAGGCAAGGCAGCAGGCACCCTACCTCCAGTGCCACCGCCCGGCTCCCGAAACTCAGCTTTGATTTCTGTCACTGCAAGTTCACCATGTACTTCCAAGAGCTATAACTGAGCACCAAGCTGAGAGTAGTCAATGGACATTGAGAAATGTGGGCCCCAAAATTAAGAAAGCCATAAAATTAGTGAGGGGAATCTATCTATCTATCTATCTATCTATCTATCTATCTATCTATCTATCTATCTATCTATCTGTCTGTCTGTCTGTCTGTCTGTCTGTCTGTCTGTCTGTCTGTCTATCTATCTATCTATCTATCTATCTATCTATCTATCTATCTATCTATCTATATTTGGTTTTTGGGCCACACCCGGTGATGCTCAGGGGTTACTCCTGGTTCTGAGCTCAGATGTCGCTCCTGGCTTGGGGGACCATATGGGAAACCGGGGGATCGAACCGTGGTCCATCCTAGGCTAGTGCAGTCAAGGCAGGCACCTTACCTCCAGTGCTATCGCCTGGCCCCATATCTATATTTTTTAAGAAGAGAATATCACTAACAGAGAAAGATGCCAATAAATTAATAGTTTGTCTTTTAGGCAATAATAGCATGTAACATCTACAAAAGAATTGGTGTTGGGATTGGTGCTATAGCACAATGTTAGGCCATTTGCCTTGTGACCCAGGATGCCTCTGGGTTCGATCCCTGGCATACCATATGGTCTTCCAAACCAGAAGTGATTTCTGAGTGCATAGCTAGGAGTAATCCCTGGGCATCACTGGATGTGGCGCAAAAACCAAATAAATAAATAAATAAAAGATAGGTGCTCTTCCTCCAAATTTAAGTAATCAATAGTATTTAATTTTAAAATATATACTGCATTAATTTAAATTTATTAAAATGGAAAACTGACACAGCCCTGAATCTGGTTTTAATTTATGTAAATGACTTTCAAACCTGGGTTGTCTATAAAATCTGACATGAATATACAATGGATGTATTTATATCTAGTTTTCAGTTGGTAATAGTCGGAAAGTTCTTCTGCCTTCTGTTTGCTTCCTATCTATGCTTGTCATAAGGGTTGTATTTTTCAAAATAAATTCTTATACTGACTTCTGACCAAGATTTTAGTTCCGCCAACTACTCCTTGATTTTATAAAAACATTTTCAAAGTTCCAGAGTACTTGAATAACTTTTTTTTCTGTTTCTAAGGATTTAACTGGACAAAAGAGCAGTGCATATTTAGAGAATAGATATTAAGAGCAGGTACATTATTTTATTAAATATTGTAATCATGAGGATGGGGCAATATTGTAGTGGTAGGTTACTTGCCTTGCTAACCTGGTTTCTAGCCTTGGCATACCATTTGGTACCCTGTACCTTGCCAAGAGGGATTTCTGAACTCAGATCCAAGAGTAACCACTCCCTGAGAACCACAAGTTGTGGTCCCAAAACAAATAACATAAAATTATAATTGTGTTATAATTCAGAATGTATATTCAGAATATAAAATTCTGAATCTTCTCCAAAATAAATAGCATTTGATGTAAAAAAATTGATAACAATAAATTAGTATAGTAAAATGGCTACAAAATTAATACATAAAGTTAATGAAAATTAATACATGAAATTCATGAGATTTTTATATACAAAAATAAAGAGAAGAAATAAATATTTAAACAAATTCTATTTAAAACTTTGCCTCAGTGAGCTGGAAAGATAGCATGGAGGTAGGACACTTGCCTTGCATGCAGAAAAATGGTGGTTCAAATCCCAGCATCTCATATGGTCCCCTAACCCCAGGGGCAATTTTTGAGCATAGAGCCAGGAGTAAGCCCTGAGCACTGCTGGGGGTAACCCCAAAACCAAAAAAAACAAAAACAAGCAAACATAAAATTTTTCCTCAGAAAATTAAGTACATTAAACTTAACTAAAGATATGAAAGATATATACAAAAAACTACAAAACACTGCTTTAGACAATAAAAGAGGACACACCAAATGGAAACATACCCAACTTGTGGATTTGGAGGATTAACATCACTAAAATGAAAATGCTTTCAAAAGTATTGTACAACTTTAAGGCAATCTCTTTAAGAATAACCTTAATATTTTTAAAGAAATAAATGAAACGTTTCTGAAATTCTGATAAATAAACCTTCACTAATAGCTAAAGCAATACTTAGAAAAAGAAGATGTGTGACATCTTTTTCCCCAAATATGCACTACTATGAAGCAGTAGTTAAAACAGTATGTTACTGGAATAAAGACAGAAGCTCATATCACTGCAATAGATCAAACAAACTTTGATAAAGAGTCAAGGAATAAGAAGTAGGACAAGTAAAGCTCTTTCTTCAGCAAGTGGTGTTGGGAAAACTGGTCAGCTACATGCAGAAAAAGTGAACTCAATACTCTCTTTACTGATGTACCAGAAATTCAAATCAGAATAGATTAAAAATCTTGATATCAGATCTAAAACCATAGATATATAATAGAAAGTGTAGGTAGAACACTGCATGAAATTAGACCTAAAGGCATCTTTAAAGCTGAAACAAAACGCCATTGGCCAAGCAAGTGGAAGCAAAGATAAACAAAGAAACTATATTGAACTGAGAAACTTCTGCACTTCAAAGGAAACAGTGACAAGGACAGAGTCTACCCATGTGATGGAAGAAATTACTCACCAATAACCATCTGATAAGGAATTAATATCTAATATATACCAATTACTGTAGCAAGAAACAAACATATAATCCCATCCAAAAATGGGAAGAAGAAATGAGCAGATATTCCCTCAAAGAAGAAATGTTTATGGACAAAGGTTACTTGAAAAAAAATGTCTTTCCTTTTAAACCAGAGAGACTGGCGCACATCACAAAGCAAACAACAACAAAGACAACAACAACCAGTGCTGATGTGGTTGCAGGAGAGAGGGACCCTTATTCACTACTGGTGAGAATGTTGATTGGTTCAGTCATTTTGGAAAACAGTATGAATGTTCCTCAATGAACTAGAAATTGAATTTCCATATGACCAGGCAATGCCACTCCAATCAATCTATCCTAGAAGCCCCAAAACACAATGCAGAAAAGAAAAGCCTTCTGCATTCTTATGTCATTGCAGTACTACTTGCAATATCTGAAATTCAGAAACAACCAAAGTACCAAAGAACAGATGATTGGATAAAGAAACAGTGGTACATCTTATAACTGAATACTGGGCAACTATTGGGAAAAACAAAGTCATCAAATATGGTTATACATAATATATAGAGAGAATATTATGCTTATTCAAATGAGTCAGAGTAGATAGTCATAAAATAATCTTACTCATTTGTGGGATATAAAAAGAAAGATAACACAATAATAACATCCAGAGACAATAGAAATGAGGAGTAAAGGGACTAATCCACGGTAGAAAGCTTGCTCTAAGTAGCATGGGAGTGCAGTAATGGCAGAGGAGGGATGACTCTGATGATAGTTGGAAATGATCACACTGAGAAAGAGTGGGTGCTGAAGGAAATAAAATTGTATGCATGATACCACTTCAGTAGCAATATTGCAAATCAAAGCATATAAGAAAGTAAAAGGAAGAGAGAGAGCAAAATGTCTTCCCAAAGATAGGCAGGAGGAGAGTGTAGGAGAGAAAGCGGGAGAAAAGCTCTTTCTTGGTCATATGAGCCAAGAAATGTGCACTTGGTGAAGGATGGTGTACACTGTATGACTGAAGCTCAATCATATAAATTTGTTTTTCTTTTATAAATTTTATTATATTTATTTGGTTACTATTTTAATTAATAAACTGTGATATTCTTACTTTTTATTAATATCTTTATTTAAGCACCATGATTACAAACATGATTGTAGTTGGCTTTCAGTCATTAAAAGAACAACCCCTTTATTAGTGCAACATTCCCATTACCAATGCCACTATTGTAGTGGCCGAGGTGATACATGATAGAACCATGAAGAATCTATACTCTTCACCCAACCTAAGTAAAAACAATTGCAAAAACTACATAGGAATCAATATGTTACTATCATATCCAAGTATTTAGAAACAGTCAATTGATGTTTATCTAATAATGCATTCAATGGGGCAATTTATTAATATAACAAGTTTAAATTCAGAACAATTTGAACTGAGTAACATTTCGAGCATCAGAAAAATTGTACCATTTTAGTGACTAGGATATATTTATAATATAACACATCATATCAATAAAAAGAAAAATGAAAACCACATGACCATATCAGCATATGTAGAGAAAGCATTCCATAAGGTCCAATATCTATTCTGTTTTTTGCTATTTAAACAACTTGATTAAATACATGATTGTGTTTGGGTATCAGTCATGTAAAGAACACAACCCATCACCAGTGCAACATTCCCATTATCAATGTCCCAAATCTCCCTCCTCCCAAACCAACCCCAACCTCTACTCTAGACAGGATTTCTATTTCCCTCGTACAATCTCATTATTAGGATAGTTCAAAATATAGTTATTTCTCTAATTAAACTCATCCCTGTTTGTAGTGATCTTCATGAGGTGAGCTGTACCTTCCAGCTCTTTTCTCTTTTATGTCTGAAAATTATTATTGCAAGAATGTCTTTCATTTTTCTTTTTTTTTATTTTTATTTATTTATTTATTTTTATTTTTTCTAATTTTTATTTTGAGCAAAGTGGATTAAAAATCTTTCACAGTCATTTTTTAGGTACACAGTGACATTGAATCAGGGGGCATTCCCACCACAATTGTTGTCCTCCCTCCAACCCTGTTCCCAGCATGCATCCCATATTCTCCTCCTTTATCCCCTGGGTTGCTAGCATAAGTGGTCCCCTCTGTGTCTACCATGTTGTAGATTGGGTGTCGATTCTGTTGTCATTGGCTTTAGATTTGGTGTTTAAGTCTGATCATTTTATTATTTATACTTAATGTTCATATGACTGTCTGGTCTTGGTACCCTCCATTATTTCTCCCTCGGTGAGTGGGTCTTTACATGTATATCCTGCACACATTGATCAGACATGTTTAATACAATTTTGCTTATCCCACCAAGTTCAGTACTAGCTATAACAAAATCTTTTTTTTTATAATAAAAATTTTTATTTTAAACATAGTGGCTTACATATTGTTGACAA
>PVKC010007932.1:0-28778 GCA_004027635.1 Crocidura indochinensis | reverse complement strand
AAAAAAAAAAAAAAAAAAAAAAAAAAAAAAAAAAAAAAAAAAAAAAAAAAAGAAAGAGGACAAGGTAAAGTTACAGTGGAAGGACAATCACCCATAAACAGAATTCGCATAAGTCCCCTTGCTGATATCTTAACATTGAATTTTCAGCCAAAGAATATTAAGAAAAATAAAACAGAACCCATGTATAATTACTTTGTCCCTCAAGTCCCCAGATTGTGATACATATTTCCTAGCAGCATATCAAGCATTCTAAAGCCATAAAACTTTATGTATCTCCTTAAATATTGAAAGCATAGTACTTCTTTACATTTTCATGTATGTCCATATTAGTTTAAGTTAGCCTCAAAAGTGGGTGTTTCTTTTTAAGGATAAGAGTCAAAGGAGCACAGTAAAAATGGCTTAGAGAGGCAATACTTGTTTGCATCGGCCCACCAAAATATGGGGGTCATGGAATGGAAAATCCTCGGCCTAAATACAAGGGTACCAAACCCCTGAAGTTTTCTGGCACAAGACCAGCTCCAGGCTCCAGGCAAACTAGGTTGCCCAATCCAAGTCGTTGTCTGTAGTGCCAACTCACTTTTATTTTCCACACTGTCTCTGTTGCTGGTATCATGCTTCTGTGTTAAAGATCCTGGAATCTGCATATCCTATATTGCAGTTAGGATGGTGTAGAGCGTCCTTTCGTTTCACCTTACAATTAAAGGGCAATGCAGAAAGCCCTGTCCAGTATGCAGGTCGTGGATGTTCTTAAGTCTTCTCAGCATTAAGGGAAGTCTCTTGTGAGTAGATCGATGTCAGAGCAGCGGTAGGGTCTTCCCTGATAAAAGATTGCTTCCAGGTGTTGTTGTAAAGAACCTTGGATGTTTCCTAGATAACTTCCCTGGTTCAGGGGTGAACGGAGAATGCCCATTTTACTGAGGCCTGTGCCAGACCATTGTATTCCTAATGGAATAAGTGTCCCCTTGTGACCAGGACTATTCAGAGAGTGTGAGTTTAACTAACAATGGGCAATTTGGATTAAGTTTTTGGTCTCTTTTGAATTAGTTAATAAATTTATGATATGGATGAAGTGTTGTGAAGTGGAAATGTGGAAGAAGAGACATAGAAGTTCAGTAACTTGCCTAAGAGGCACATTCTGTCAGAGGAGGGGTGTTGAGCTTTGGAATGAGAGAGTTTGGGCACCTCCTGAGTGTTTTAAAGTCATTTTTAGAAACTAAGGTATTATTGTATCAAGTCAATGTTTTTATTTTTTTTTGTTTTTGGGGCCACACCTGTTTGATGCTCAGGGGTTACTCCTTGCTAAGCTCTCAGAAATTGTCCCTGGCTTGGAGGGACCAAATGGGACGCTGTGGGATTGAATCGCGGTCCTTCCTTGGCTAGTTCTTGGAAGGCAGACACCTTACCTCTAGCACCAACTCACTGGCCCCTCAAGTCAATGTTTAATTAAAATAAAAAACCCAGCAACATAAATTAGTTTACTTTAGGAGTCAATTGTATGAAATGATGGAACTGGTCTTTTAGTGAGGAACTCAATATACATAGATACTGATTTACAAAGATGTAGTTGTTAAATACAAGATGTCATAGTGCAATGTTTCTTTAATACAAACTTAAGAAAATTCATCTCAAACTACTTGAAAACTATTGGTAAAGTCTATAAAGTTGGCCACCCAAATCCTTTCCAACCTTAGTCTTTTTTTTTTTTTTTTTTTAGGAGGGGGATGTATATACCCCTCCCACTGGTATAATATAGACTAAAGCTGCACCTGGTTCTGTGCTTAGGGCTCATTCCTGACAGTGCTAGGATGCCTGGGATCAAACCTAGGTCAACTGTATGCAAGGCAAGTGGCTAATTTCTGTACTATTTCTCTGGTCCTATAATGTCTATTTAAAAAAATCTTTTATTTTTTTGGTTTTTGGGTCATACTTGGCAGTGCTCAGGGGTTACTCCTGCTCAGAAATCGCTCCTGGCAGGCTCAGGGGACCATATGAAATGCCGGAATTTGAACCACCAACCTTCTGCATGCAAGGCAAACACCTTACCTCCATGCTATCTCTCTGGCCCCTAAAAAATCATTTTTATGTTGAAGGTAATAGTTAGAACTTTTAGCTTACAAATATTGGTGAATTGAGAAGGTTATAGGGTGTGAACTTTCTGGATTTTAATTCTTCAAATCATGGCTTTCATCAAAGTCGCTCTCTACATTTTTGTAACCATGTTTAATATGAGAAAATTTAAACAGCAAAAACAATATAAAATATTGCTCTAAATATGGAAACACTGGAATGAGTGTTAACATTTTAAAGGCTCTCACTTGTGAAAACACTAATGAAATAGTCCACACTGTGTATCTTAGGCAAGGGACACATTGCTTTATTGCTTTCTAAAAAAATATTTTCTACTATCCTTTAACAGTAACAAAGACTATTGAAAATTCTCAGCTAGAAACCTAAATTTAATTTTAGAAGGGAAAACTTAGAGTAAATATGAAATTACTTATATTAGGACTATAAACACCAATGAAAGCTGAAAGCTAATTATAATAAAAGAATGTCTGTTAGTTTAATATCCCCTAAACCCTGGAGGCATTCAAACTTCAGGAATTGATTAATTTTACTCAGATACTTATAATGATTCAGCAAAACAAAGTTATAAATACTTCAGCACTGAGTAATATTAAATTGGGAGCAGATTTGAGCCTATTCCCTGAAGCCAGTTTGCCTCAGAAGCATCAGCACTATCAGGCTACACTTTAGTGCAAACGTTTATCCTGAATTGATTGGAGCAGAGAAAGCAAAATTTGATGTACATAGATAATTAAACTCCCGCATATCATGTGTTCAGTGTGTGCATGATATCTGCCCTCTACACTCATTGCAGTAAAAGAGAATCTGATTCTAGGGGATGAGAGATGAATCAAAAGGTTTGGAGTGCATGCATGTATGATAAAAATGAGAATTACTGTTAAATGAGTTTAGAGGCATATTCTGGCCATTATCATTTATTCTATGAAATCACATAGAATAGTGAATTGGGGAATAGCAGATCATTGTCCCTTGGTTCTGTGAGTCTATTGTCTCAACATCTGTCAGCTGGTCAACATCTAACCTTGTTCTATGCATATTGTTACTTAAGGACATCTAATTTAATATATACCATTGATACATTAAATTGAACCCATGGCAAATTATATTTATGATGGTTCTAAATATACATGGTACAGTATTTAATTCTGTTTGAGCAGAAGCTTATTTAACCACATGTTTTCTTTGTAAAGTACATCTCAGCTTTCTTGTGCTTAGAACTGTCAGATAACACTTCAGCGCCAGGCGTGGGATTTCAACAGCAAAATATCACTCACACACAAACACACGCACGCACATGCACACACATGTGAGAACAGTTATGCTAACTAGACTATGAAAAAGATTCTTGTTTAGTTATGAGAATTAAAGTGGAAGGTAAAGGCTGACTTTCTTTGACCTTAGTGGGGATGTGCTCAAGAGTGACTCATATTGCCGCTCTGCCCACATCTGTGAAAGACGGTAAAAATGCTTCAGACATTTTTGTTTTTTTTTTGTTTTTTTGTTTTTTTGGGGAGGCCCCTCCTGGTTGTACTCAGGGATTACACCTGGAGGGGCTGGACGACTTTATGTGATGCCAGGGATTAAATCAAAGTTGATTATGTACAAAGCAGCTACCTTTATTGGATTAACCAGTTTCCATTCTATTCAGTACATTTTTTTTTTTGCTGTTGCTTCTTATTCATTGGTTGGAAGCAACTTTGGATTGAAGCATCTTTTGGATTGGTGCCCTAGACCACCTGTTCTCCACCCCTGGGCATGGTCTTTGGGTTCCCAATAAAGCTCACTGGTCTCAGGGAGAAGCTGCTTGTAGTTTTGATTTTCCTGGACTGAGTTATCTGCTTGTTAGGAGCGGAAGGCTTGCTGTGAAAGTTCCTGAACCTATTGTATCTTCTTAACCACTTTGTGAATTATTTCATGTATGCATTTACTTCCAGATCAGTGTCTCCCCAATCCCCTGGTATAGGGGATTCCACTTCACCTGATGCCCAGAACAGGGACCCTGTTTAGTGAGGTGTTCCCTCTGGTAATTTAATGGTTGGTCAAGTGAATTATTTTTTCCATCATGGAATTTAATTTAGTTCCAATTTGATTCAAGGCTTTGGGTTGAGGGACCCTGGCTTCTCCTTATACCGTATACCTTACATCTTTGATACCGTCTTTATTCCAACAGTCAAGATAATCATACTGACATAGTAATTTATACATTGGTTACTCTGGTAGTGACTCTTCTTGGCATTATAGTTTGTATGAATCGTGAAATGCAAAAAATTTGGGCCAAGCATTCTAAAATCGCACCGTTTCTGAAACGGTTTCAACTATTTCTGACATACCCCCTACTGTTTCTGAAAAGTGTCCAACCTCAGAAAACAAAAACACTTTCCCAGTAGTCACACATGCTCAAGCCAAAGTCCTGAGGCTGGGTAATTCATACACCCCCCCTCCCCACACACACACACACTGGTGCTAATTCAGAGGAGCTGTCAGTCACTTAACTAGCCGAGATTGATTTACTAAATGAAGAAATAAAATAGTGATAGTTCAATTGGTTACTAAATCTGAAAGAGGATCTGTAAAGTTACCACTCACCCATTCCCACTGCAGCTCTGTAGAGAATGTGGGACTCCTGCAGCAAATCCTCAGACCCAAAACCAATACCCTCCTATCAGGAAAACAATCAAACGTCAATCTATGTGGGTTTAAATATGGAATATTGCAATCAATTTAAGAAAGCACGCTTAGAGTATGGTTCACTTTCTCCATTTTGTATTGATATCCTTGCTATCTGGAGTGACGGTGCATGTTGGACAAGGACATTAATATTTGGCTGACATGCCTGAGTGCTTTCAAATTTTTACAGTGGAAAATATGGTTTGTAGAAGGAGTTAAAACTAAGCTTAATAGCCTAGATCACTCAAAAAGGATGGCTGCAGGAGTTCTGTTGTCATATGAACCATTAATAGGGGAAGAGAATTTCTCAGAAACAAACAGGCAAAATTACCCCGGTGTTTTGGAACTCATCAGAGAGCTTGACTTGAAGACTTGGGAAAAAAATTGATGCTAATGCTGAATTTAAAGGTAGTGATATAATGATTTTCCAGTGAGTTTCCAAGTCTTATGCAGAATTTCTGGGGAAACTGACAGAGGTTATCCAGGGGCAGATTAAAAAGGCATGGTAACACAAAAGTTTCTGATGAAAACATTAGCCTTTGAAAATGGTAATAAAAATTGTCAGGCTCTATTGCATTCCATTAAGAAGAGAGATGTCATTGGATTTCTACATGCTTGTAGAATATTAAGACATGAATTTCAGGGGCCTGGGAGATAGCATGGAGGTAAGGCATTTGCCTTTCATGCAAAAGGTCATCGGTTCGAATCCCAGTGCCCCATATGGTCCCCCGTGCCTGCCAGGAGCAATTTCTGAGCATGGAGCCAGGAGTAACCCCTGAGCACTGCCGGGTGTGACCCCCCTCAAAAAAAAAAAAGACATGAATTTCTACCATTCCTTTATCAACCTATGCTATATGGAGGCAAACTTCAGGAAATCAAGAACAGATACGATTATTTATAATTCTTTACTTTAGTTTTCATTATGTAGATGTAGTTTCCCCCTTCTTTGTTGGATTTGTTAGTAGGAATTTATAGTAGATAGTATCCTTTGAGTTTTGTGCTTTTGATAGAGTTAAGTTATAGAGATTGTTTGGTTTGTTGTTATTTCCTCCCACAGGTACCAAGAGTATCCTGTGGCTTTGTTCTTTTGCTTAGAAAAAATAAAATGGGGGAAAATCTTAAGTATGTAAAGAAATTCCTATCTAATAGGTATGTAAACTCTGACATTTTTTGTTACTAGGGACCTCCCACCTTGAACATTTATCATAGTGACTTGACTTAGGCTTCAATTGCTCAGATATCAGCTACTCACCCTTGAACTTGGCTCCCATCTTTGCAATTAGCATGGTTTTCTGCACCATCATCAGGAATAGGACTTCTACTGGAAAAGGATCTACTGCTGCCCTGGCATTGACTAGCTCCAGAGTAAGCTGATTTTAGGGAGAAACAGCTTTTAGTTTCAGTTTACATGACTGAGCTATCTGCTTGCTAGGAGTGGAAGGCTTACTGTGAAAGTTCCTGAACCTGTTTTATCTCCTTAACTGTGTGTGGATTATTTTTTATTTAATATGACACCCTGGCAGCTTGGAAATAGCAACAACTTACTTTCAGGGTGGGTTTCCCTGCCTTGCCACCTAACAGTGAGATGATAATAGGAGTTGCTTTGTGATACCTTGACTTCAACATAGGATCTGTGCAAACACCAAGATCTCTAATTACTAAAGCTTGACTGTGACAATTGTGTTTGAGGAGAGCCTTTCTGGAACCAAGAAGAAAGAGTTTGAGGTTAGACAAACTAGTATGCCTGTAGCCTGCAAATGATCTTATGACAAGATGCTTCATGGGTAGGGATACCCTGTTTTATAGGCCCAAGATATTTTCTTTCTATTTTCTTCAACTTTTGCTATGCTATATAAAGTACTATTACCCTTTTTATCTTTTAAATAGGGCTGTTGCCTTTTTCATAGAACCTTGGAACACGAATTACTTTGTTTTATCTTATATTTTTGCATTTTTCTCTAAAGTTAAAAAGGGAAAGATGTTGGATTAACTGATTTCTATTCTAGTTAGGATATTCTTCGCTGATGTTGGTTGGTTACTCATCGATGGAAGCACCTTTGGATTGAAGCTCCTTTTTGATTGGTGCCTTATACCACATGTTCTCCACCTCATGGTGTGATCTTTGGGTTTCCAATAAAACATGCAGATTTTAGGGAGAAACAGCTTTTAGTTTCAGTTTACATGACTGAGCTATCTCCTTGCTAGGAGTGGAAGGCTTACTGTGAAAGTTCCTGAACCTGTTTTATCTCCTTAACTGTGTGTGGATTATTTTTTATTTATATTTATTCATATTATATTTGCTTCCAGATCAGCATCTCCCCAGTCCTCTGGGATTGGGGCATGAGGTTTCTGCTTTAAACTTATCCACTATACTGTTTCTTTGACCTACTCTGCAGATTTTGAAATGGTTTTCAGAAAAATGCATTTTAAATTTCAGGTTAGGAAAATTTACAAATATGCCATGCAGTGACGATGAAGATTGGAACACATACATACCCATATTTTTGTGTATAGATGTACACATACCTATTTTATATAAATATCTAATTTGTGAAAAATATCTATTTTTCATTAACTACAGGCAAGAGAAGAAAAGCATTCACTTCATTATGTTGCATAAAAACCCCTCTATATACAGTAGGTAGTCTTTTTAAAAAATAATTTATTTAAGCACTATGGTTACATACATGTTCATAATTGGGTTTCTACCATAAAATGCATGTCCCCCCTTCACTAATGCAACAACTTTCTTACCACCAATGCCCCCCCATTTCCCTTGTCACCAACCCCCTTCTCCTCCCCCCCGCCTGTCTTCATGACAGGCATTATATTCCTCTCTCTCACTCTCTCTCTGTCTCTCTCTCTGTCTCTCTCTCTGTCTCTCTCTGTCTCTCTCTTTCTCTCTCTCATTGTCATGGTAGTTGTTAGTGTAGTTATTTCTCTAACTTACCACTCTTTGTGATAAGCTTCATATCTTGGGCTGGTCCCTCTGGCCCTCATCTCTATTATCTCTGGGTATTATTAAACTGTCTTTTATTTTTTCAAATCCCACATATGAGTGAGAGTATTCTGTGTTTATCTCTCTCTCCCTCTGACTTTTTCATTCAAAATAATAGTCTCAATATTCATTCATGTATAGACAATTCTGTTACTTCATTTTTTCTAACAGCTGCATAGTATTCATTGTATAGATGTTCCACAGTTTCTTTATCCACTCATCTGTTGTCAGGCATTTGGATTGTTTCCAGATTCTGACTACTGTAAATAGTGCTTCTATGAACATAGCACTGCAGAGGGCATTATTGTATTGTGTTTTAGTGGTCCTAAGGGTTATCCCTAGGAGTGGTATTGCTGAATTATATGGGAGATCAATGTTTATAATTTTAAGGAATA
This sequence comes from Crocidura indochinensis, assembly GCA_004027635.1. NCBI lineage: Eukaryota > Metazoa > Chordata > Mammalia > Eulipotyphla > Soricidae > Crocidura > Crocidura indochinensis. The sequence continues at coordinate 20,630 of PVKC010007932.1, read as the reverse complement.
TCCATATTGTTTTCCAAAAAGACTGGACTACATGTCTTTCCCACCAGTGGTGAATGAGAGCTCCTTTCTCCTACATTACCTCCAGCAGTGGTTGTTCTTGTTCTTTGTGATATGTGCCAGTCTCTGTGGTGTGAGATGATACCGCATTACCGCATTGTTTTTTTTTTTTTTTGATTTGCATCTCCTTGATGATTAGTGATGTGGATCATTTTTTTTTTTTTTTGGTTTTTGGGTCATACCCGGCAGTGCTCAGGGGTTACTCCTGGCTCCATGCTCAGAAATTGCTCCTGGCAGTCACGGGGGACCATATGGGGCACCGGGATTCGAACCGATGACCTTTTGCATGAAAGGCAAATGCCTTACCTCCATGCTATCTCCCGGGCCCCGATGTGGATCATTTTTAATGTGCCTTTTGACCATTTGTATTTCTTCTTTGAGAAAATGTCTCTTTATTTCTTCTCCCCATTTTTTGATGGGGTTAGATTTTTTCTTGTTAAATTCTGTCAGTACCTTGTATATCTTAGATATTAGACCCTTATTTGATGGGTGTTATGTGAATAGTTTCTCCCATTTTGTGGGTGACCTTTTTACCCTAGCCACAGTAGGTAGTCTTGAATGTGGAAATGCTTTCTAAAGTATATGGACTCTGGCAAATGGCAAACAGAAATTCTTTTCTACTCATTTTTCAGGCACAGCTAAGACTTGCAAGTGAAAGAACTTGTTACTAGGTGTGTACACTTGAGCAAAGCATGTAGTCTGCTTGGGTGTTAGTTTTCTCAAGTATAAAATGGGACTGATTTTGGAATACACGTTGAGTTCTGAGGATCGAAGGAGATAACCCATCCAATTACTAAAAAAATTAAAATCAAATATATCAAACAAAGTAAGGAAACAATGATAGGGTACAGAATATGATTCATCAGTAAAATATATACCTTGAATGTATGAGAACTGGAAGGGAGTGAAGGAGAAAGGAAGGAAAGAAAGAAAGGAAAGAAGGAAGTAAAAATTAATTAGGATCGTGTATACAATTCATATGTTTAGAAAAGCTAATTCATAGATTATTCCTAAGTCATAGATATCAATTTCTTTCTCCTTTGGTATCCTATGAGCACTTCTGCCAATAATGAATAACAGCAATACTTTTTATCATCCAAGTGAGTTTTCTGGTTTCCAAATTAGTCCAACACATCCCCTGCCTGGTCTCACTCTAAAGAAGGCTCAAGCAAGATGCTAAATTCTTCAACAAGTGCCTTTACTACAGGTGAATTACTTACTTAATACATAAATAATTGATGATTATAAGTAGTTGCAATAGGCCATTATTGTTGTTTGGTTTTTTGTTTTGATTTGTCAACTTAACTTCCAGCTGACCACATTGCCAGAAGCACCTTTCTGAGAAGTGGTCTCTTCATTCTGTCCTGTCATGGGATTAACCAGGTGACTTGCCTCCACTTCATCCAGGTGCTCAAAGGCTAAAAGATTCTTTGTTTAAAAATTGATATCTAACCTTCATTGCACCTCTCTGTGCAGTAAGCTCTGCAAAGCTTTGGTGCCTATGGCTGATTTTCTCGGCCCAGTGTTCAGTCTCTTCCTGGAATACTTCTTAGCTTATAGGTCTCATTTTACAAGAGTTCATTAGTTTTCTTATAAAAAAAAAAAAGACTTTGAATTCACAAATTTCTTCAAAGATTTCAGGGACCCCAGAGGTTTAAGACCTCTACTGGCTTAGCTCTTCCTTAGCAATTCCTTTTGTATACATTTTTTTCTGTGTGATTATATCCGTCTTTCTTTCCATGTCTCTCAAACATAAATATTCACTCTTTAATTAATAACAACTCTTTAGAATAATTGAGTTTAACTTAATCCCTAGCTCTAAAAACATACATTTATTTCATTTTTTTGTGTGGTTTTTGGGTTACACCCGGCAGTGCTCAGGGGATATTCCTGGCTCCATGCTCAGAAATTGCTCCTGGCAGGCACGGGGGACCATATGGGACACCGGGATTTGAACCGATGACCTTCTGCATGAAAAGCAAACAAACGCCTTACCTCCATGCTATCTCTCTGGCCCTTGATTTTTTTTTTTTTTTGTGGTTTTTGGGTCACGCCCGGCAGTGCTCAGGGGTTACTCCTGGCTCCATGCTCAGAAATTGCTCCTGGCAGGCACGGTGGGCCATACAGGGCACCAGGATTCGAACCGATGACCTTTTGCATGAAAGGCAAATGCCTTACCTCCATGCTATCTCCCGTGGCCCCTGATTTTTATTTCTTTTGCTCTATTTACTTTAAGACAAAAAGCATATGACTTACATGTGTAGTCCTGTTATCTAAAAAATACTGAATAAGATTAGTGTTATTATTTTGCTTTTTGAATCACACTTGGTAGTTACTCCTAGTTCTGAGCATGAGTATAACTCCTGGCTGTGTGAAGGGTAACAGACTGTGCTGGAAATCTTACCTAGGCCTTCCACATGCTATATGCATACATGTTCATCTTATTCAAATATCTCTCTGGCTCAATATAAGTTAATTTTTAGAAAATTCAGAACTTGTAGAAAAATACACAAAATAGTAATTGGCAGTTATAGTTATTATACCTGGGGAGAACCATCATTTTTTTTTCTTCTATTCCCTGGTGTCCCATATGGTCCCCCAAGCCAGGGGCGATTTCTGAGTGTATAGCCAGGAGAAAGCCCTGAGCGTCATTGGATGTGGCCCAAAAACCAAAAATAAATAAGAAAGAAAGAGAGAGGGGGCCGGACGGTGGCGCTGGAGGTAAGGTGCCTGCCTTGCCTTGTGCTAACCTAGGACAGACCGCAGTTCTAGGACGGACCGCGGTTTGATCCCCCGGTTCCCCATATTGTCCCCCATGCCTACCAGGAACGACTTCTGAGCGAATAGCCAGGAGTAACCCCTGAGCATCACAGGGTGTGGCCCCCCCAAAACAAAAACAAAAAAAAGAAAGAGAGAAAGAGATAGGACAGAAAGGAAAGAAAGAAGGAAAGAAAGAAAAGAAAAGAGAACCATCATTTATGTTTTATATTTATATATATTTATTTTCTTCCAGTTTCTGACCTTTATCCCATGACATACACATATATTTTAGAAATTGAAATCATGCCATATATATAGTGTTTTATTGCTATTCTTTCTCTCAACCCCACTTGTTAAAACATTTTCAGTCTTGTAAGGTAGCCCATAATTTATTCAGTCAAGATAGGACTTAAAAATTTAGGCTGTATGGAGAAACTATTCACCCAATACCCATCAGATAAGGGGTTAATCTCCAAAATATACAAGGCATTGACAGAACTTTACAAAAAAAAATCTAATCCCATCAAAAAATGGGGAGAAGAAATGGACAGAAACTTTGACAAAGAAGAAATACAAATGGCCAAAAGACACATGAAAAAATACTCCACATCACTAATCATCAGGGAGATGCAAATCAAAACAACTATGAGGTACCAGCTCACACCACAGAGAATGGCACACATCATAATGAATGAGAACAAACAGTGTGGTGGGGATGTGGAGAGAAAGGAACTCTTATCTACTGCTGTTGGGAATGCTATGTAGTTCAACCTTTATGGAAAGCGATATGGAGATTCCTCCAGAAACTGGAAATCGAGCTCCCATTTGATCCAGCTATACCACTCCTAGGAATATACCCTAGGAACACAAAAATATGCTACAAAAACCCCTTCCTTACACCTATATTCATTGCAGCACTATTTACCATAGCAAGACTCTGGAAACAACCAAGATGCCCTTCAGCAGATGAATGGCTAAAGAAACTGTGGTACATATACACAATGGAAGATTATGCAGCTGTCAGGAGAGATGAAGTCATAAAATTTTCCTATACATGGATGTACATGGAATCTATTATGCTGAGTGAAGTAAGTCAGAGAGAGAGAGAGAGAGAGAGAAAATGCAGAATGGTATCACTCATCTATGGGTTTTAAGAAAAATGAAATTATTATTATTATTATTATTATTGCAATAATAATTTTCAGACACAAAAGAGAAAAGAGCTGGAAGTTTTAGCTCACCTCATGAAGCTCATCACAACTGAACTGATGAGTTCAGTTAGAGAAATAACTACATTTTGAACTGTCCTAATAATGAGAATATATGAGGGAAATAGAAAGCCTTCTAGAGTACAGGCGGGGGTTGGGTGGGGAGGAGGGAGATTTGGAACAATGGTGATGTGAACGTTGCACTGGTGATGGGTGGTGTTCTTTACATGACTGAAACCCAAACACAATCATGTATGTAATCAAGGTGTCTAAATAAAATATAGTAAAAAACATTGAATAAAAATTTTATAATATTTCTAAATAAAATTATATATACTCTAAAAAACTCAATTATGAAAAAGTTTATAAATATGGTGCATAAATAAATAACAAAAATTTAGGCTGTTTTAGTGCTGGCAGGGATGTGGAGAGAAAGGAACTGTTATTCACTGCTGGTGGGAATGCCGTCTAGTCCAACCTTTATGGAAAACAATATGGAGATTGCTCAAAAAGTTAGAAATTGAACTCCCATATGATCCAGCTATTCCACTCCTTGGGATATACTCTAGGAACACAAAAATTCAATTCAAAATCACATCAATAAATCATTACAGCGCTATTTATAATAGCCAGACTCTGGAAGCAACAAAGATGCCCTTCAACAGATGAATGGCTAAAGAAACTGTGGTACATTAACACAATGGAATATTATGCAGCCATCAAGAGAGATGAAGTCATGTAATTTCCCTATTCATGGATGTACATGGAATCTATCATGCTGAGTGAAATAGGTCAGAGGGAGAGAGATAGACACAAAATAGTCTCATTTATCTATGGGTTTTAAGAAAAATTAAAGACATTACTATAATAAGGCCCGGAGACAATAGAGTTAAGGGCTGAAAGGGCTGGAAGGACTGTCTCACAAATTGAAGCTCACCACAAAGAGTGGTAGACTCTGTTAGGGAAATAACTACACTAACAACTAACATTATAATGTTAAAGAATGCGAGAAGTAGAATGCCAGGCAGGAGTAGGGGAGGAGGGGGCATTGGTGGTGGGAATGTTGCACTAGTGATGGGGGGTGTTCTGTTTATAACTGAAACCCAACTACAAACATGCTTTTAATCATGGTGCTTAAATAAAGATTTATATTTAAAAAAATTTAGGCTGTTTTAAAATATCACCCCTCTCTTTTGTTTTTTAAAAAGAGAAATATTTTGATTAAAACAATTACAGTTGAATCTTTTTTTTTTTTTTTTTTTTTTTTTTTTTTTTTGGTTTTTGGGTCACACCCGGCAGTGCTCAGGGGTTACTCCTGGCTCCATGCTCAGAAATTGCTCCTGGCAGGCACGGGGGACCATATGGGGCACCGGGATTTGAACCGATGACCTTTTGCATGAAAGGCAAACGCTTTACCTCCATGCTATATCCCGGGCCCCACAGTTGAATCTTTTGATTTTTTTTTTCAGAGAAAATCCTTAGAAGTTCTCACTGACATCTAATTTTTTACCTTGTTTTATTTAATGTATCCTGTTGAACACTCTTACTTTCTGGAACAATCTAAGATATAAAGGGAGAAAGTCAGGCATGCCTAATCTTTTGTTCTCTGCTCAGCACAATCTTCTATCAGTCAACTGGGATTAGCGATTTATGGCCCTTACATTCAACTTTTCTTTGAGGATTCAAGATACAAAGAATGAGAGCTCCTCTTCCCGTAAATTGTTTAAATTTTGCTTAAGGAGACAGAAGAGCTATAAAATAAGCCCAGAGTTATCAAATGGTGAAAATGACATAAGGAGGTACCTGAGCGGTGACAAATGCAATAACTCAAGAAGGCAAGTTGGGACACTTAGCAAATATTTACTCTGCCAAATGCTGTGAGCTAATGAATGCTGGGAATACAATAGAGATGAAGACACAGTCTTTGCCTTCAAGGAGCCCAGGACTATAGGCTGTGAATGAAAAGGGGAAGGGTTTCCAGAGTACTTAGGTCATTGCAAACCAAGTCTTTGAATATGCTTAGACATCTACACAGGATCTTTAAAACAGCTTGGAGACAGATCTTAAAGTGAAGAGGGCAAAAAAGACTGCTGAAAATAGCAGAAGAGACAATGAAGGAAGAAGACATTTGGAACAAAGTTACCTCTTGTTAAGGGCAATGGACAGCACCTGACTTTTACCTATTTTCTCCCCCTTTTGGGGAGCCATATGCAGTGATGATCAGAGTTTTCTTTTGTTCTGGGCTCGGGGATTACCCCTCAAAGGGTTCTGGGGACCATATGGGGTGCCAGGGATCAAATGTGGGCCAACCTTATGCATGGCAAACTTGCCATCCACTGTACTATCTCCCTGGATTTTAGCTTTCACTAAAACTTAAAAAAATATACTTTATTGGTTTAAATACTATTAATAATGGTTTCTAATGATTTAGTTTCAACTGGAGCAGAATTAAGAGATCTGAGTTAAGTCCCCAGATTTATGATCCACTAATCTACGACAAAGGAGTTAAGTAAGTAAAGTTGAGTAGAAAAAAATGTCTTCAACAAAAGACATTTGAAATCTGTATAGTCAAATTTTCTTCTCAAGATACACAACTTCAATTTTTTTTGTTTGTTTTTGGGTCACAATCTGGTGGCACTCAGGGGTTACTCCTGGCTCTGTACTCAGAAATCGCTCCTGGCAGAAACTGGGTACCATATGGGATGCCTGCATTAGAACCACCATCTGTCCTGAATTGCCTGTGTATAATTGCCTATGCTATCTCTCTGACCCCACACTTTTAATTTTAATCTAGTTAAAAAACAAGAGTTTAGGGGCAGTAGCAGTGGCTCAGAGCAGTAAGGCTTCTGCCTTGCTGGCGGTAGCCTAGGACGGACCGTGGTTTGATCCTCTGATGTCCCATAAGCCAATTTCTGAGCGCATAGCCAGGAGTAACCCCTGAGTGTCACCGGGTATGCCCAAAACAAAACAAAACTTTAATATATCAATTCATTTTTTTAATTGTGAAAATCTTCTGTTTAAGTCAGTGAAGAGAGTATGGTATCTAAATCCACAACAACTCTGGTTGCTTTTGTTCCTTGTGATGTGTATCACTCTCACTTAGGTGAAATGATGTCTCATAGTTGTTTTGAGTTTCATTTACTTTGGTAAGTGCCTTTTCACATCTCCTTTGACCAACTATTTATCTCCTTTGAGGAAATCTTTTGTTCATCTCTCCTCCCAGTTTTTGAATGCTTTATACATCTTGGCTATTAACCCTTTATCAAATGAGTAGTGGCCAAATATTTTCCTCCAGTCTGTGGGATGACTTTTTGTTCTAGTTACTATTTTTTGTGTGGTACAGAAACTTCTTTTTTTTTTTTTTTTTTGGTTTTTGGGCCACACCCGGTGATGCTCAGGGGTTACTTCTGGCTATGCACTCAGAAGTCACTCCTGGCTTGGGGGACCAGATGGAAAACCAGGGGATCAAACCGCTTGTCCTAGGCAAGCACAGGCAAGGCAGGCACCTTACCTCCAGCACCACTGCCCGGCCCTGGTACAGAAACTTCTTGTGTAGTAATTCCAGTTGTTTATATTTATTTTTGCTTGTTTGTTCAGTGGCATTGAATCACTGATAATACCTTTAGATCCCTATATCATTAAGTGTTCTATCTATGTTTTCCACAACATAGTTTATTGATTCAAGCCTGACCACATGTACTGCTGGTGGAAATATGGACAAATCCACTGTGTTTGGAAAATAATATGGATGTTTCTCAGAAGAAGAGGAAGAGGAAGAGGAAGAAGAAGAAGAAGAGGAGGAGGAGGAGGAGGAAGGAGGAGAACAAGAAGAAGAAGAAGAGTTTCTATATAATTCAGCAATTCCACTTCTTGGCATCTACCCCTAAGGCCCCCAAAAAACCTATTCAGAAATATTTCACTACTATGTTTATTGCATCACCATTCATAATGGCCAAAAATCTGGAATCAACCTGAGTGTAAGATCAGATGTTTGCATAAAGAAACTATGGTACATCGAGGCTGAAGAGATAGCATGGAGGTGGGGCATTTGCCTTGCATGCAGAAGGATGGTGGTTCAAATTCCAGCATCCCATATGGTCCCCTGAGTCTGCCAGGAACGATTTCTGAGTGTAGAGCTAGGAGTAAACCCTGAGTATGAGTGCTGCCAGGTGTGACCCCCCCCCCAAAAAAAAGAAAGAAAGAAACAAACAAACAAACTATGGCACATAATACTACTTGACTAAAAGAAAAATGAAATCACACAGTTTGCTACTATATGGTAGATTTGGAGATTATCATGCTGAGTGAAATAGTTAGGAGTGAGTAGGACAGACACAGAATGATCTCTGCTGTATGTGGAATACAGAAAAAATAAATAAGGGAGTAACAAATCTCCCAAAGGCAAAAGAAGGGTATTCAACAGAAACAGAACTGATATTCAGTAGGAAGTATATCACAGGTGTTGGGTGGAAAGTGATGGGAAAGGGAGAGAGAGAAAGAGAATTGTAAATCATGATGCCTAGAATAAACAAATAAACAAACAAGAACTTAGATAAAGCTATGACCCTACAAATAATGTCTCCCACAAATAATGAAAGAGTTACAATTCACTAAAATTCGTTTTAAGTTTCTGGTAGACTACTGATGTCTAAATCGACTGCTAGTGACCTAAATTGGAGATGGGTTTAGCACAGTCAAAAGCAGAATATGCTCAGGCTCAATGACCAGAGCAGAACAACTGAGTTTGGAAAGGACCATTGAGAAGGTCTTCTTAGTGTGCAAATGAAAGCTGAATAGCCTCCTTTGCCTTGCAAAAGAAATAAAGGACACTTTTGGTTCTTTTGAGTTACCCCAAGCTGTCACAGTTTTTTGTTGTGGAGAGCTGGTGCCTGGGGAGAATTGTTCCAAGCTCCTTTAAAAAGATCTGGGTCATTTAGAATGGTCCTACCAATGAGGGGACAGGGCAACACTGTTTGAAAGAAAGTTTCAAACATCGAAAACATTTCAAACATTTCAAAAATTTTCAACATTGAAATTTCTCTCAATATTTAGGTTCAAGCCCCCCAAATTCTATGAATTCCCTGAGTTCAGGTTTGGGCATCTTATTAGACCCCAAAAGCACCGTGGGTATGCTTTTGTGAAAAACAGCTGTGCAGGGTTGTAAATGGAAACAGCTGCAATGTTCACATCTCAAGGAGACTTCAGTGCTCTCTTCTCATATACTGGTACATAAAGCAGTCTGGAAAACCCAGCAATTGATGGGCTAAAGGTAACTGTTGTGTAAGAGCAGTCTTCAGCCTCTCTTCTCATGCAGGAGAAGCCACAGCAGAAGTAAAATAATGGAGCAATTTTTCTACCAGGAGTGGGGTAGATTGCCACGGGCCAAATGGATGATTATAACATCATCAAAGGACAATAAAACACAGAAGAGACATGTCAAGAAGTATATGTGTCTGTTCTGTGATCAGGTTCAGACCGCATGATTTTTGTGGGTCTTAGGTTCCTCAGCAACTGCTATTCTGTGTAATGAACTGACTCCTTCCAGATACTCTTTAAGGTTCTGGGATTCTAGATCTGATGTGAAAGACATGTCTCAAAAGACATTGCTTTGCAGGAAATATCTCAAACAAAAGATCATAGCAGAACATTCAACAATCAAAGCACAGATTAACTTGAGGAAATCTGAGCTGGCAAAATAGTTTGTACCACTTGGAGTTAACTACATCCTTAGTCTCTTATTCTGAAACCAAGATTTTAGTCAGTCCTCCAGTGGTTCTACTGGTGTCCCTTAACTAGAAGAAACAGTGCCATGCAGGAACTTGTTAAAAATGAAAATGCCAAGCCCCATTTCAACACCAGAAGTTACTGAATCATAAACTCTGAGTTTGGGACTGACAATTCATGGTTTCCTGTGGTTCTGACAACTGTTGCTTACTGTAAGTTTTCTCTTTTGTCTTTTTCACTCATACAACGCTTTGCCTAGACTGATACCTGAAGTCCAAATAGCTCAAATAAATAACATGGTTATGATGTTGGGAAGGAGAACTCTAGGAACTCTGGCAAAGAATGGTGGCTTAATTGTAAGTGAAACTGGTAGACTTTGACAAAATAAAGAGAGAACAGGAGGATTATTTAGGTGGCAGAGGAGGATGTCATTAGAGGAAGGGAGGGTCAAGGCATGATGCAGGACAGGTTGACAATCATTACGGCAATGGGGAAAGCAATTAAGTTTGAAGTAGGTCTGTGTTCTAGGATTAGATATTAATTGGTTTCTAGTGAACAAGAGAATGCAAGGCAGTGTTGAGCATAGGAGTGTCAACATGCGGTACATTTGAAGAGAAGAAAGCAATCATGCCTGAACAGAGACTGTTCAATGGATTGACCACATGAATTACATGCAGAAAGTGTGGGGTTTATTACCTGGTATTACAGGGTTCCCTGAGCAATGCCAGATGTGACCCATGAGCACTGAGTTAGGAGTAGTCCCTAAGCGTTGGTTCAAAAACACAAAGAAGAACATGCAGTAATGCAAATTTGACAACTCAACTCATTACCATGCTGTCAGTAGTATTCCATGAACTCTAACTTCATCTTTTCAGCTGGTCCAAGAGATTTGAGTGTGATCCTTAAACTATAGAGAAAGAACTCAGGCTTGGAAAGGGTTGTATGACTAGTTAGTGATAGACTTGGATCTAAACTCAGGAGGCCCAGCTCTAGAATGCAAGCTCTTTTGTAGTGTGGAGCCAGAGATAGAAACTACATCATGCTCCATGCCTCCCAAATCAATTACTTTATCATGTAAAACTGAGTAAGATTGGATGAAACTTTTTCTATTTTTTTTGATTTTGGGTCACACCCAGCAGTGCTCAAGGGTTACTCCTGGCTCTACACTCAGAAATCGCTCCTGGCAGACTTGGGGGACCATATGGGATGCTGGGATTCAAACCATCGTCCTTCTGCATGCAATGCAAAAACCCTGCCTCCTTGCTATCTCTCAGGCCCAAGAGGAATTTTTGGGGCGTTAAGGGTCACATCCAGCAGTGCTCAGGGGTTACTCCTAACTTTGTGCTCAGAAATCTCCCTGGCAGGCTGGGGGGATCATATGGGATGCAAGGATTAGAACCACTGCCTGTCTGCATGCAAGGCAAATGCTCTACAGCTGTGCTATCTCTCTGGCCCCGTTTTCCATGTACTCTGGTTTATTTATTTAATAAATTGTTTGAGCTTTGGGCTATGCCTGGCTGTGTTCAGTGACTATTACTGGTTCAGTGTTTGTGTGTTCTTGGTGCTTAAGAGATTATATAGTATCAGGAATTGAACCCTGGCCTCCTGAATGTGCTCCAACCTCTTGAGCTACCTTTCTGGCCCTGTTCTTTTGTCTTATTGATCTGTTTGTTTATTTGTTTGCTTTAGAGTCACACCTGTGCTGCTTCAGGGTTGCTCCTGGCTCTGAACTTAGGAATCACATCTGGAGGGGTTTGGGTGACCATATGAGAATTGAACTCAGGTAAGCCACATGTAAGGCAAGTCCTTTGCATGTACGCTATCCAGCCTTGTCTTATTTATATTGATTATAATAATGATGATGATAATGATAATTTTGGGGATCATCTGAAGCAATGCCCAAGTACTGAGGAGAACACCCTTGGCAAAACTCTACCGACTGAACTGGAAGGCTCACATCTAGAGTCATGTGGCTGCTGCTCACACCTAATGGAACTCAGTGGGGTCACACAGACCTTACTTGGACATCTCTAGGACTTCTATCTGGAGTGAAAGCCCTGTGATGTTGGGGATTTTGCTCTTGCATTTATACATGCAATTTCGCACCCCGACACCTCAGCTTTCTCCCTGGCTCCACTTGTTTATTGTTGGAAATTTTTCAGTTATGGCTCACTGCATTGATTTCATATGCAGCTAATGATTGGAGTACAGTGCAGTTTAAAATACACAGTACTTTACAAAGATAAATCCAACCCATAAGAAGTGGTAAGAATATAAGACAGGACAGAAGACATTTCAGTACAAAATTGTTGGGAGTAGGACAAGTGCTATGAGAAGTGTTAAATATTTGGAAGGAAAGAGAAGGGAGAGGCAGACAGAATTTTGAGTTTCCTCATCATATTCAAATAATTCCAAGGAGAGAAGGAAGACAGCTCTAAAACAGAAAACAGAATTTAGAGAAACAAATAAATAACAGAGAAGGACATCTAGTTTCGTGCTTGTTTGCTGGTATTTTAGTGCAGTTAAGGTCAAGGTAGCAGGCAGGCTCCAGAGTGTGGCTAGTGGGGGCCCTTGGCATGATGCACAGACTGGGAGAGTATCAATGTTTATAATATGGCCACACTTGTACTTTTGTTTCTGGTATGAATTAATAATTTATTTTTGATATTTAATAGAAACCAGACATCACCTCATCAATGTTTAAACAAAAACAGTACTATCCAGCTTATTAATTCTGGTGAGGTTGTCTTCTGCCCTTGAGTTCAGAGGGTGGTGTGTTGGGATTGGGCAGTTAGGGTATGGGGTCTTATGCCAAATGGTTCTTGGCTAGGTTGTTTCTTATTCAGATGTGTCTCTGCAGGTCACTATGAAAGACAGGATGAGGGCAAGAGACTGTAGAATCAGGTCTGAGCTGGGTAGAAGCACAATAGGCAGGCTCTAGATGGCTCATGCTAGTACATAGCTCTGAACATGGACTTGCTAGGTGCTAAGCATTTTACACACATTGAGTTCATCTAGTTCTTCTAACTCCACTATATGAAGGAGAAAACCACAGTTCAGAGAAGTTAAGCAGCTTGTCCAGCTTTATAATGGTCAAGACTGGCCTCTCCCCAAGAGTGTGTGACTCAAATCTCCACTCTTGATCACTTTGCAATGCTGGAACTTCCTCTTCAGACTTGGCTCTCTATGGCCATGTTCTTGGCATGGACTTCTCCTGATTTTGTAGCTGACAAATAATGCCTATTAAGCTCGGGCCAACTCCTCTGTGAAGAAAAGCTCCTCCCCTAGCAATCTGAGCATAGTGTAGGATCCAGGTTTACTAGTTCTCAGCAGGAGATTGTTGAAGTTTGGGTTCTAGGCCCTTCTAGGCCAATGCATCCCTCCTAGAGGAGTGTGAGAACCAACTCTATTATACCCCACTTTCAGAAACGTCCCATTATGCTCCATCAGCCCTCTTTTCTCCTAGTTTTCTTGAAGTTGCTAAACTCCTTAGTATCTTATGCCCTTTGAATTAGTTCATTTCCCTTTATGTCTTGTGCTTGACCTAGAGATGCCTTTTCCACCAACTCTAGAGGAACAGTGCTCTCCTGATGCACTACTTAGTTTTTGTCATTCATCACATGTCTGTTGATTGTTTACTTGTTGACTATCTGTCACCTCAATAGCAGGTAAACTCTGCAAGGGACACATACCAGTATCTGGCTTATGCATGAATCCCTGTCGAACATAGAACCTCCTCCAACGAGACTTAAGTAGTAATAGTTTATACAGATTGATCAATCAATGTGGAAATCATTCAAAATTCATGCCCAATGTGTGAAGTGAAGCAAGTGACGCCATTCCTGAGTCTCACTGATGTCATCTGTGAAATAACCTTGAAATGACCTCTTAGCTTTCTCCAACTCTAAAATCCCACAGCTCACTTATCTGCTGAACTGATTTGATTGGAAACTGCTGCGCCCCACCCCGTTTAGTTATTTTGCCTTCATTGCCCCAGTACTTCTTTAGAAAAGGGGGTGGAGATGTTCTTTCTTCCTTTTTTAACATTTGGGCTATTTCCCAGTCCTTGTGATTTCATTATAAAACTGCCAAAGTTAACTGCGTTATTGATTCTGGAGTTTTAAGTCTCTACTGACAAAGCCAAAGCTACAGGTTGGTAACTTGGCCTTCCCTCCCTCCCTCCTTCCCTCCTCCCTCCCTCCTTCCCTCCTCCCTCCCTCCCTCCTTCCTTCCTTCCTTCCTTCCTTCCTTCCTTCCTTCCTTCCTTCCTTCCTTCCTTCCTTCCCTTCTTCCTTCCCTCCCTACTTCCTTCCCTTCTCCTTTCCTCCTTCCTTCCCTTCTCCTTTCTTCCTTCCTTCTTTCTCTCCTTCCTTCCCTTCCCTTCTTCCTTCCTTCCTTCCTTCCTTCCTTCCTCCCTTTCCTCCTTCCTTCCCTCCTTCCTTCCCTTCTCCTTTCTTCCTTCCTTCCCTCCTTCCTTCCCTTCCCTTCTTCCTTCCTTCTTCCCTTTCCTCCTTCCTTCCCTCCTTCCTTCCCTTATCCTTTCTTCCTTCCCTCCTTCCTTCCCTTATCCTTTCATCCTTCCCTACTTCCTTCCCTTCCCTTTTTCCTTCCTTCCTTCCTTCCTTCCTTCCTTCCTTCCTTCCTTCCTTCCTTCCTTCCTTCCTTTCTTCCTTCCTTCCTTCCTCCCTCCTCCCTTTTTCCTTCCCTCCCTCCTTCCTTCCCTTCTCCTTTCCTCCTTCCTTCCCTTCTCCTTTCTTCCTTCTTTCCTTCCCTCCTTCCCTTCCCTTCTTCCCTTCTTCCTTCCTTCCTTCCTTCCTTCCTTCCTTCCTTCCTTCCTTCCTTCCTTCCTCCCTTCCTTCCTCCCTTTCCTCCTTCCTTCCCTCTATCCTTCCTCCTTTCTTTTTTCTTTTTTCCTCCTTTCATTTTTAATTATCTTTTCTTTCTTTGTACTTTTGTGTTTATAGGTCCTCCTGAATCAATTCTTTTACACTATAATAAAGCTGTATTTAAATTTTTTTCTTTTGACTTTAATTGCAGTCAGGCATGAAATGAGAGAATGAGGGTGCCATTCCAGATGAGTGCACATTCAAAATCATTCAAACGCTACTTGGAGGAGGAGAGGAAAGTGAATAATGAGAACAAACAGGCCTTTGGAACTAGTCTCCTCCTTCTCCTTTCTTTTTAAAATGGAATCCTCCTAACAGAATAAATGAAAAGAAAAAAAAAAGCACCAGAAACACTGGGGATAGGGGCTGGGGAAGGGGAGGGAGGAACTCACACAATTGGCTCTTTTTGTCCAACAGTTCCAAATAAAGTGAAGATTGAGTGATGTAGGTGATAAAGTTAGACAATCCAACATACACCTTCCAGCTCCTTCTCTCCCACCCTCCTTTCTTTTTCTCCTTCTTTTCCCTCCCTTCATCCCTACCTTTGAATTGGGTATGGAGATAAAATAGAAAATAAGAGAAAGAATTCTCTGGGCTAGGAAGATAGTTCAGTGGGCTGGATCACATGCTTTGCATATAGAAGTTCCATGTTAATTCTCAACTCTGTGTCTAATCATGGTTCCTGACCACTACCAACACTGACCCCTTGGGCACTTCTGAGTGTGGTCCCAAATAAAACAAAATTTCTATTCTAATACAACCATACAATTTATAATTTTTTTTGGGTTTGTTTTGGGGCCCATGCAGCCAGCGCTACTCAGGGCTTACTCCTGGCTCTGTACTCAGGGATGACTCCTGAGGTTTGGGACATCATATGGAATGCAAGAGATTGAACCTGGTTTCGTTGCTTGCAAGGCAAAGTTCTACTAATTCCAGCACCAAGTAATATATTATAATAACCGTTACTCACATATAGTATGGGTTCAAATCTGAGTAAATTTTTTCATGTAGCTCTTACATTATCTTTATGAATTATGAGTCCTATCTTAGAGATTGGAAAACAGAAGTACATAGGAGTGAAAATGAGATTTTTTGGATTATCTTGTAGAATAATGGAGCAGCAGGTGACTCTGGAGGTTGAGTTGTTGAGTCCTTAAATAATAGCATTTCATCTAGTAGAGCAATAGGTGAGTCAATCCTAAAAGTTAGAGGATTTATAAGTTTGGAGAAAGAACTAATTAGAGAAAGTGAGGAAGGATTTGTTCTAAGATCAATGTCTGAGTGTTGAAAAGTGAGAAAAAGTAGCTAAGCAAAGACTAGAGGGCATTTGAAAGTGTTCGGCATGCAAGAGAAGTGGAGTGGAAGGGAGAGGGAGAGAAATATGGCAGGTGGACAAAAGGGTAGATTTTGAAGGTTCTGGAAGACCAAGCTAAGATCTCTGTGTGCTGGCAGTATTTGGGAAAACCCTTAGAGTGGAGTGTTGCATTCAAGTATTGTCAAGGTTATGTTTAATCACTTTGTGGCCAAAATGAACTAGAGGGTTGGAGAGTGAAAAAGAGAGAGAAATAGAGAGTGAAGAACACAGAGAAATGTATAGAGGGAGAGAGGGAGAGAGAGAGAGAGAAAGAGAACTGGATTTAAGAGAGAGGGGTGGTTTGACTTCAATCAGGGGGGAAATATTGTAAAAGAAAATGTGGGACCCGAGAGATAGTGAAGTGGTAGGGCATTTACCTTGCAAGCACTGATCCAGGACAGACAGACAGTGATTTGAATTCTCGCATCCCAAATGGTCCCCTGTGCCTGCCAGGTGTGATTTCTGAGCATAGGCCAAGAGTAATCCCTGAATACTCCTGGGTGTGACCCAAAAACAAAACAAAAACAAAACAAAAAAAGAAAAAGAAAATGTACTAGTTTGAGATTATTTAGGTTATAATAAAAAATAATCATAGCTCAAACCCTATAAAAGTTGTTTTGGGGCCATACTTGGTGGTGCTTAGGAAATGCTTCCAGACTCTCTATATCTGGAAGTGGTTGGTAATCATATGTGGTGAATGGGATTAAACTCCGAACTTTCTACATTTAAGTCATATGCTCAGCCTGTTTGCTATCTGGTGGTTTTAAATCTCCATTTTTTAAATCAGGCAAGAGACTTAGCACTTGACTGCCATTGATAATGAAACATTTTGTGTTTTGCAGAGGAGGAAATAAGAAATGCTTCTGTCCTATGAGCTCATATCCATAGCCCTGTTACTGGCTAAGTTGCTGTTCTTTTTCCTTTTGACTTTTGGTCACACATGGTGAAATTTTGGAGCTGTGTCACACTTGGAGTAATTTTTGACTTGGTTCTTGGGTCTACTAGAGGTTGTGCTCAGGGGAATTTGCAGTCCCAGATCAATTAGCCCTTTGAGCTATCTCCAGGTTTGGTCATTGTTCTTTACAGTGCTTTAATTTATTAACTTATTATTTATTAATTTATTTTTGTTTTTTTGGGCCACACCGGGTGACACTCAGGAGTTACTTCTGGCTATGAGCTCAGAAATTGCTCCTGGCTTGGGAGGTATATGGGACACCGGGGAATTGAACTTTGATCTGTCTTAGGTTATCACGTGCAAGGCAAACGCCATACCACCTGCGCCACTGCTCCGGCCCCTCTTTACAGTGCTTTTAAAGTACTTCATATGAGCCCCTTCCCTCCCTTTCTCATGTTTATTTACATGTAGCTTAAAAGTGATTTACTGGAGGCTGGAGAAATAGTAGAGTGTGCCTTGCAGCAGTCACCCAGCTTGGGTTTGGGCATCCCATATGATTCTCTGAACCCACCAGGAGTGATTCCTAAGTTCAGAGCCAGGAGTAACCCCTGATCACTACCAGGTATAGCCCAGAAATCACCCCTCCAACCACCTCCCCATTTAGTTCTCCTTTCCTTACTTTTGTCTCTGTTACAGAGAAAATTGTGATCAACGTTTATACTTATAATAAAACTATTAGCTTGACTAATATAAGCTTGACTAATAATATGATTTTTTCCTTCTGTTTACCTTTTATTATTTTGCATATCAGTATTCTTTCTAGTCATAGTGACCTCTAATATTGTTTGAAGAAATAGTGAAAATTTTTTTTATAAATAAGGGACTAGGTCGATAGCTCAAAAGTCTGGAGAGTGTTCTTTGTAGGCAAGAGCCCTATTCAACCCAGCATTACATTGTTTCCCTGGAGCATTACTGGGAGTGATCCCTAAGCACTGTCTGGGAAGTAACTCCTGACAACTTCCAGGTCTGGCTCCTTAAACAAAAACACCTTTCAGGACTAGAGTAATAACATAGCAAGTAGGGCATTTGCTTTGCACGTGACTGACCCCAATTCAATCCCTAGCATTCCATATGGTTCTGTCTGGAGTAATTTTTGAGTGCAGAGCTAAGAGTAACTCATTGAGTACTGCCGGATGTGGCTCCAAATAAAAACACACATAGAAAACCCCCACCGGGGCCGGGCGGTGGCGCTAGAAGTAAGGTGCCTGCCTTGCCTGCGCTAGCCTTGGATGGACTGCGGTTCGATCCCCCAGTGTTCCATATGGTCCCCCAAGCCAGGAGCGACTTCTGAGCACATAACCAGGAGTAACCCCTGAGCGCCACTGGGTGTGGCCTAAAAAAGAAAACCTCCACCTTTCAAATACCTTCCTAACAGTCCACAAATTCACTCTCTCTGAATTCAGTCTATATCCTTAAAAGACCCTGAAAAGCATACATATATCATTTTTTGTATGTTTTTGGTCTTTTGGGCAACACCTGACAGCATTCAGGGATTACTCTTGACTTTGTGCTCAGAAATTGCTCCTGTTTCAGGGGATCATATGGTATGCCGAGTCGAACCCACATCTGTCCTGGGTCAGCTGAGTGCATGGCAAACACCCTACCACTGTGCTACCACTCTGGCCCCACATATACCATTTTTGAAAGTTATTATTTTGTACATACTTATAAAACTGCTGCTATTTCATTATAATACTATATACTCTAATACCTGCCATCTAACATGGTGAAGAGAGACAGAACTGGAAATACAACAGGGAAATCTAAGTTCAGACTTTAGATTTCTCAACTAGGACTGAGATTGGAGCTTTTTCCCACAGATTTGTGTAGCACAGTGAGCCTGATCCCCAAGCTTCCCCTCCAGACAGTTTCCATAAGTGACCTCAGAGGTCACATTGATACCCAAAACAATGATGCTGGGGCCCGGGAGATAGCATGGAGGTAAGGCGTTTGCCTTTCATGCAAAAGGTCATCGGTTCGAATCCCCGTGCCCCATATGGTCCCCCGTGCCTGCCAGGAGCAATTTCTGAGCATGGAGCCAGGAGTATCCCCTGAGCACTGCTGGGTGTGACCCAAAAACCAAAAAAACAAAACAAAACAAAACAAAAAAAAACCCAAAACCCCCCCCCCCCAAAAAACAATGATGCTAAAGTATCTGCATGACAATTTACCCCTTCGAGCTCCTATTCTTAATTTTTAAACATTTATTTTATTTTAATCATCAAAATTTTTTATTAAATCTTTTAAATTAAAATTCTAATCGAATCATTGTAAATAACAACTTTACAAAGTACTCATGATTAAGTTTCAGGAGTACAAATGGTCCAGCACCAATTCATTCACCAGTTTCCATTTCCCTTTACTCATGACCCCAGTTTCCCTCCTGCCCCTCAGCTTGCTTCCATAGCAGGCACTTTCCCTCCCCACTATTGTTATGTTGTCTTTTCTTATGCAAACCACTATTCATTAAAACTTATTATTATTATTATTATTATTACTGTTAATGTTATTTTGGAGCCATATTCAGTGGTGCTAAAGGGTTCTTTCTGCAATGTGCTCAGGAATGACTTCTTTCAGTGCTGGGGGGACTTTATGCATGCTGGGGATTTGAACCAAGGTTGGTTGTATGCAAGTTAAGTGCTTTACCTACAAATATTGAGGTGCCATGATATATACATCTAAAACAAAGTTAATGGCTTGGAAGTTTGATAAGGTTAAGTTGTGGAGGTGAGCTATACCTATCGGAAAGTGAAGAAGGTGATGTTGAGCTGCTATAATTTATGCATAAAGGAAATTTTGTCTCCTCTCCTCTTTTCTGTGAATGCCACAGAGACATTGGCCAGGACCAGATGACCTGGAAAAATCAGCAGCTATTATTTACTTTTGGAGTGGGGTCAAGGAGCTGGCTTGTTTTTCTGCTGGAAATAGGATAGCTGTGGGTGGACCACAGCACTATCTTTCTGCCCCCCCACCCCCTCTTTTAGTTGACTAGAAAGGAAACTTAAAATATATGATCAGGTGTCTGCAAACTATTATGATATCTATAAGGTTTGCAAAGATTCTTATTTCTCTTGTCCAAATACTTTTCCAAATTTTGTGATTCATTTACTGTATTAGGTCCTGGTCATTTCAGGAGAAGTGTGTACTAAAATGCTAATATCTCTGAGTGGCATCACACAACATGGATGAAATGATAAAAGTATAGGTCTTGGGTCTAGAGGTATCTTGTAGACAACTAGCCCTCATGGATGTAACATTTTACTGGCATACATGTTAGTTTAAGTACTAACTAAGCAGTTAAATTAAGTTAAACTAAGGACACCAAAGTAATGAAGCCAGTTAGTGACATTAGGATGCAGGTCTCTGGCTAACAGTAAATACTCTTTCTATATCATATAAATAAAGAGGTTAGTTTATATCTATTTCCTTCCTTCCTTTCTTTTTTTTTTTTTGGGGTCACACCCGGTGACGCTCAGGGGTTACTCCTGGCTATGCGCTCAGAAGTCGCTCCTGGCTTGGGGGACCATATGGGAAACCGGGGGATCAAGCCGCGGTCCGTCCTAGGCTAGCGCAGGCAAGGCAGGCACCTTACCTCCAGTGCTACTGCCCGACCCCTTCTTTCTTTCTTTCTTTCTTTCTTTCTTTCTTTCTTTCTTTCTTTCTTTCTTTCTTTCTTTCTTTCTTTC
>PVKC010007931.1:0-28850 GCA_004027635.1 Crocidura indochinensis | reverse complement strand
CAAAGAATGAGAATAATCATTGCTGGCGGGGATGTGAGAGAAAGGTATTCTTATCCACTGCTGGTGGGAATGCCGTCTAGTCCAACCTCTATGGAAAGCCATATGGAGGTTCCTCCAAAATCTGCAAATTGAACTCCCATTCGACCGAGCTATTCCACACCTAGGGATATATCCTAAGAACACAAGAATACAATACAAAAATCCCTTCCTCACACCTATATTTATTGCAACACTATTCAAGATAGCCAGGCTCTGGAAACAACCAAGATGCCCTTCAACAAATGAATGGCTAAAGAAACTGTGGTACATATACACAATGGAATATTATGCATCTGTCAGGAGAGATGAAGTCATGAAATTTTCATCTACATGGATGTACATGGAATCTACCATACTGAGTGAAATACGTCAGAGGGAGAGAGAGAGAGAGAGAGAGAGAGAGAGAGAGAGAGAGAGAGAGAGAGAGAGAGACGTATAATTGTCTCACTCATCTATGGGTTCTGAGAAAATGAAAGTCATTTTTGCACCAATCCTCATTGATAATGGGTGGAGGGCTGGAACTTCCAGCTCACTTCATGAATCTAACCACAATGAGTGGTGAATGCAGTTATAGAAATACCTACACAGAGAACTATCCTAATCATATTCATGAATGAGGGAACTGGAAAGCCTATATGGAGTACCGGTGGGGTGGGTTGCGAGGGATGGAGATTTGGGACATTGGTGGTGGCAAAGTTGCACTGGTGAAGGGGGTGTTAAAAAAAGTTAAAAAAACATAAAATAAAATCAAAAAAGAAAAGAAAAAATAAGGCCTCCCAATTCTTACCACAGGCTATCTTCTTCACACTGACTGTATAGAAACAGGAGGTACAGTAAATGCACCCCATATACACCTCAACCCAGACCCTTGCCTGGTCTGTATTGGGAATTTGGAGACAAAAAAAAGAGCGAAAAAAATAAATATCAATTTAAAAGAAAATAGGGAAAAAAGAAGAAAAACAAAAGCAAAAACAAAAAAACCCCGACAACTGCAAAAAAAGCATCCAGCTACTAAAAACCATCACCATCATATAATAACCACAAGAACAAAAGATAATAAAAATATACAAATATCATTTTATAATAAATAATATACCATTATGTTATATATAATTAATATATGATGATATAATATTATATATCGTATATTAATAATATATCATTATAAAATATAAAAAAGAAAAAGAAAGTAAAAGGGGGAGCCAGAGCTGTGGCACAAATGGTAAAGGCATATCTGCATTGTGCATACTAGCCTAGGACAGACTGCCTTTCAATCCTCCACCATCCCATACAGTCCCCCAAAGCAGGAGCATTTTCTGAGCTCATAGTTAGGAGTAACCCCTGACTGTAACATCACTGGGTGTGGATCAAAAAGAAAACAAACAAAAATAATAGAAAAGAGAAGATAGAGAAAAAATAAGTAAAAAGAAGAAAAAGTAAAATCAAACAAAAACAAAAACATAAAAAAGAAGGAAGGAGGGCTGGCATGGCAAGGTTTTGTGCTTTTTTTTTCTTTTGCACAGTAAGTATTGGGGAAATTAGAATGGTAATTCCCTTGGCCTAAGAAGTACAGGGTTTCTCTGCCCTTGAAGCATACTGTCATGGGAACAACATAGGCTCAATACACACTCATTTTCACACCTCAAGGTCTTTTTATGGTGCCAGGAAACTTTACGTTCAGTTGTGGATGATAAAATCAGGCCTCTGTAGCTAGAGACCTTGGTATTTTCACAGATCATAGGATGAAGCCTAGGAAAGATTCTTTTTTTTTTATGGCTCTAGAAGTGCTGTTCCATCGCTATTGTTGTAATCAGTCTTCTCTAAATGGAAGACTTGTTTTTTCTCAGATCCTAGGACAAAGCCTAAGATGGAGTCTTTTATTATGGTTTCAGAAGATTTTCTAAGTCGAAGTTGTCAAAGTCCAACCTCTGGAATTAGAGATCTTGATTTTTTTTAATAATTTGCATTAAGACCAAAGTAGATTACAAATTTTTCTCAGTAATATTTTAAGTACAGAGCAACCACCAGTGTTTTCCGCCCTTCAACCCTGTTTCCAACATGCATCCCATATCTTCCTCCTTTACCCCTCAGGCTGCTAGTATAAGTGGTTTCTTGTGTGTCTGGTTTATTGTAGAATGGGTATTGATTCTGTTGGCTTTGGAGTTGGTGTTTAAGTTTGATCATATTCTTTCTACTCAATGTTCATACAACTGGTCATGGTACCATCCAATTTTTACCCTCAATTTATGAGGCAGAACAAGATGATTCATGTTCTGTGGTTCTGTTTGAAGGGAAATAAAAACAAAAACAAAACAAAACAAAAAAGAAACGAACAAGATATCTTGATTTTGTACAAAACCTAGGCCAAAGCTTAGGCTAGGATCTTTCTTATTGGTCACACAATAAGTTCTTTACAATCATGGTTGTCAAAGTCAGTCTCCTGTATTTATCCCTCTTGATTGTTGCACAGAGCAAAAGACAACCTGTCTTCTGATTAGGTGATGATATAGGGCAACTTGCTCTTAGATCAAGTTGTTGCCATTTCCTCATTGCCAGGATGTCATATAAAAACTGGTGCAAGTTGGTGACAGAGTGGTATAAGGACTCTCTCTCTCTCTCTCTCTCTCTCTCTCTCTCTCTCTCTCCTCTCTCCACCCCTTCTTCCCTTCCTCCCTCCTGTTCCTGTCTGCACATCTCCCTGCACTACTCATGCCTGAAAGTGTCAATCCCAGGTCTCATTTAGTTCCCAGTATTGGTCACATCAGAAGTATTGGTGTAGGTTTGGGGAAAGGAATGTGCACATATGTCTGGGATCTGGGGTTCCTGGGTTGGACAGTTCCTTTCTGATCACAGAGGGTCTAAGTTGGGACCACATGACATATATTCAGGGTGGGTGCCTTCTTTCCCAAAAATCCTCTCTTTACACCACCCAGTCAGCAAGTTGACCTGTCCTTATGCTTCCCACTGTATTATAAAATGTATGGATTCTTATCCCTAGTTGATGAGATCTTGTTTCTGTGCATAAGATTTCCTCTTTTTTAGAGTGCCTATGAACAAGGAAATGGTGCCATATTATATTGCTGGTGCATTTGGGGGTCAGAGTGACAGGCCACACAGTCTCTGTGCCTGGGTTTTGACCTGAACTTTTTATTCCAGGCAAGACTTTTTCTTCTAGTTTTTTGTACCAAGCAGAACCAAAACAGGTGAAGTCAAAGATTATATATATATATATATAGATAGATAGATAGATAGATAGATAGATATAGATAGATAGATAGATAGATAGATAGATAGATAGAAAAATTTATATAAATTTTATTTTAATATAAAATATATATGTAATATATAATAAATGAATTATATATTAATATTATATAAATTTATATATTTATATAAAATAAAAGTAAATTTGAAAAAAATAATTAAGAAAATAAGTGATGGAGGAGGCTACCTTTACATCTTTACATTTGGGAATAAACTATGAGGTATTATTATAAAGGTATTAAACATACAGAGAAAATATAGGCATCTTTATTTAGTCTTTTGAGATATTCTGTGTGGGGGGAGTGAAATCCAGGGCACATTTTCATCCCACACCATGGTCTTGTTGTCTTTGAGAAATGATTTGCAGCAGTAAGGGATTAGGTGGTGTCCTTGAGCTGGGGTTCTTCCTAGAGCTGATTCTGATATTATGCAACAGTCCGCTTTTGGGGTATGTATGTGATAAGAAGGGCCACATAGCATGAGTCAGCAGGAGTGTTCTTCGGAGTTTCTGGCCGGGGTGCAAGATGTGGGATTGGGAGAGTGTTCTTTTGATTTGAGAACTAGGTGGTGGTTTATTGGGGCAGGAGGTCAGACTTGGTAACTAATGGGTTAAGAACTGATAGTAAATAGCTATAAATGAGGAATAATGAATCAGGATTGGGGAATAAGAAGATAGAAATATTTCTAAAGGGGGAAGTATATGTATGCACTCCTGGCTCTATGCTCAGAAATTGCTCCTGGCAGGCTCAGGGGACCATATGGAATATGGAATATATGGAATGCCAGGATTCGAACCACCAACCTTCTGCATGCAAGGCAAATGCCTTACCCTCATGCTATTTCTTCGGCCCCTAGAGATCTACTCTTAAGTTGTTATTGGAGACCTGGCTATCATAGGATGGATCTGAGCTCTTAATAATTGAATTAAGAAAAAAGATAAGATAATAAGATAATATAAAAGATAAGATAATTAGCTAAGATATAGATTAGGAGAGAAAGAGAGGGAACACAAGATAAGAAATAAGAGAAATGAAAGATAAACAAATAAAGTAAAAATAAGTTAAAAAATAAATAAATTGGGCCAGTGTGTCAGAGTTGAAAGTTTTTTTTAATTTCTAGACACTTCATCAATGATGGGATTGGGCTTTGCTAAGTGAAGATTTCAGGGTTAGATAGTGACTGGAGCATTTTAGAATAAGGATGGTGTTTATGTCTAGCGTACTAAGCAATATCGTAGAACAATATGAGAACAATAATACATGGCTACCCTTTGAAATATTGTCTGCTGCATCTTATGTTTTGAGGTTCCTGTACTATAGCTCTAACTGAACTTCTATCTTTATATTTGTGAACCTATTTTTTCTGTGTTAGCATATGTGTACTATGTATATCTCTATATTTGTGAGTATATCCATACAGGAATCTGTACTTGTGCATACATATATATCTATATCAGAATCTCACCTGCTTTCTACATGCATATATGTGTCTACATGCACATATGAATATGTTTAAGTGTACCTATCTCTGGATAATATGTTGGCATCTACCTCTATGCCTATCTATTTTATTCACATGCAGAATTAATACATTTTAAATTAAGTGCTGAGAGTGGACATAGGGAAGGGCCATATGCATTCCATTGACTGCAGGGCCACCCTACATGCAGCTGGCTGCCTTCTTTCCCAAGAATCCTCTCTTTACACCACCCAGACAGCAAGTTGACCTGTCCTTATACTTCCCACTTGCCATGAGCCTATTTCATGCTTATCCCTTAATGATGATAGTCTAACCCAGGGGTGGCAAACACGCGGCTCTCGAACCCCATGTGACTCCAGCCAAAATGAATGTGACTCTTTGCCTCAATCATTATTTTGTATACTGTGGCTCTTTGCCAACTTTGGATTTTGTTATGCTGCTTCTGAGGAGAGACTTCTGAGGAGAGATCTCCAAGTGCGTAGTCCGCCCCAAGGCTTCGTCATCCCGTTTCCCATCCCTTGGAAACAATTGCATGGGCCAGCGAGCGGGGGGACCCGTGTGTCACATCTTGGGTCACATCTCACCGTTAGTTCTTAGTGTGGAGGAAGCAGCACACTCTCACCAACAGCGCAGGATTTTTACCCTCGCTCAAAATGGCAAAATGCAATATATGTTTAATAATCATTGTTAAAATTATATGTTTTTGTGTGAGTGTTTGTTTTGGTAGGCCACAGAGGGGTGTGGCTCTCTGACTCTCACAGTTTAAAATTGAGGCTCTTTGTGTAGAACTCGTTTGCCACCCCTGGTCTAAACCATCTATGGGCCTGAGTGGGGAATGCACAGTTTAGAGTCTATATTCGGAAGGTACAACTCAGAGTCTTGATCAGAAATGCACAGCCCAAACTGTATTTCAAAAATTCAAAGTCTAGAGTATATATTGGGAATGTACAGCTTAGTCTGTAATGGGAATACACAGCTTTAAATGGGTTTTAATGAGTTTTTAATGGGAATGCATAGCTCAGAGTCCGTTTCTGAATGTATATCTCAAGGACAGAGGTGAGAATTAACAATTCTCTTGTATGACTCAGGGGCTACAGTGGGAATCCCTCGAATCCACTGAGGACTCTTAGGGTTTGTTCTTGTCCAAGTTATTGAAAAAATTCTATGAGAACCCCATCTCACCATTTCTTTGCAGTTGGGAAATGTGTGCAGAGCTTAGAGCCCCTTCCCTTCAGGCATTGTGGTCTCAAAGCTGCCTCTGCCCAGAAGCCAGCCAGTCCTTCCTAGGATGCTGGCTCAGCCAATGAGCTCCTCCACCAATGCCTGGGGATCCTGATATTATCTACATGGTTGTCCAGCAGCGAATCCCCAGAAACTAGGCATAATGTCACCCCAGACAGCTGACAGTGCAGGCTCAGAAATAGCCAATTTGTACCCAAAGCAGGCAAATCCATGTCTATCTGATTGATCTCTCCTTCTGACCCTAATGCTCATTGATTTTCTTTTGCTGTTACAAATACTTGAAAGGCTTCAAGTTGTCTTTAAGATATGGAGCATGATCTGGACATGAAGCCTTCTCACTTTCCTTCATTGACTTTGATCTTTGTCTGGACCTTGGTAAATATCCTGACTCATAATTAAACAGCTTAGTGGTGACTTATTATTTCTGAGGTTGCAAAATCAAACAAAGGAGGTCTAGAGTAAGGTGATCAGACAAATTTGTGTCCAGAGTGTGACCTTCTGTCACATACATTTTGAATCCAAGTGAGCCTTAATATCATAGCTAGAGAGCTGAACCAGTTTCTGAGGCCCTGGATTTGCGTCAGGGAATTGCATATTTCCTCCATTTAGTACTGGCAATCCCAACAAGTCAGAAATAGCTTTTAAAGTACCACAAAGTGAAAACCCAAATGCAACACAATAATATGAGTAGGTAATAGACTAAGTGTCAACTTTGCACACGGGAGGACTCAGCCACAGCCACACCTGTCTCTATCTCAGCACCATCTGAAGTGACCCCTGAGAATTGTGTGTACACAGGGCCTGAGCTTCACTGGGTGTGACCCCCAAATCAAAAATGACTAAGTACACAAAAATGTTCAAACTGAATAAGGTTCTCTCTTCACTGGGTCCCTGATTCTGCAGAAGAGCCACCATGAGTTGATGGGTGCTGCTGTTTATAGCTATTCCCATATCATTGCATTTGTTTAATAAAGAAGGCGGGCAAGAAAAATGGCATAGGATTCATTTTCTCTGCCAACACTCACATTGTGGGATTGATTGGATGCCATCTCAATCAGTATATGCTTTGCTACTCATTGGCTGGAAACATCTTTGAATGTAATATCTTGAATTGGTGTTTAGACCATTTACTCTCCACCTCTGGTTGTGGTCTGATTCTTCTTAATAAATACCCTGGGTTTCAAGAAAACACTCTCTTGTGTTTCTGAACTTCCCCACAGAGCTGCCTGCTTCTTAGGAGTGGTAAGCGTACGTGCTGAAACTCCTAAACCTGTTTCACCCTCTTTGGTGTGAATTATTAGGATTATTTCCTGCATTGATGTTTGCTTCCAGACTTGCAACCCTCTAGTATCTTGGCTTTGGAGCTTGAGGCCTGATTTAACAGACACTCAGGCTGTCTGTTCATACGCAGACCCCAGACAGCTAACCAGACTCTACAGAGACACATGACTGGTCATGAAGCATCCTTTGGTGTCTGTACCCCCAAAGATGGGTCTTTCTCCAAGTCCTCATCACAGCAGGAGTCCTGGGAGGGTCCACATAAACCTACACTGCTTTCAGCTCTCCTATGCATGCCCATGCTCCCAGATGCAATAGTGGTGCACCACAGCTACCCAGTGATGCTTCTGTACTTTCAGTCCTGTATTGGAAAGCAGCAGGGACAGGCCAGGTCAATGCATTGTAAACTCCCTGAAGGGAAGATCTTGCAAAGGAGAAATTAGATCACTATGTTGGGAATTCACAAACAACCACAAAGCTTCTTCTACTTTTTTGGATGACAGAACGGAAACAGTAAATGAGTCAAACATGATCACCAGGGTGAACACACAATATGCGGGCAAAATTAGATAACAGAACACACCAGGGTGTCTAGCTCATAAACCACAGACTTTGGGTGAGGGCTGTTTCATGTCCCCAGCATCTGCCTGTGTAGAACCACACTCTGAGTCTGCACCCCTGCAGCAAAAACTGAAAACATCCCAGTAGATTCTCTCCTGGACACACCAAAGGAATAAGTGTGGTGGATATGGAGAAAGAAAACATGAACAAGACACTGAAGGAGCAAGGCTGGCTGTGTTTTGAGATTGACACTAGACACCTAGAAAGATACAGAGTGCTTGTTTGCTTCTGGGCCCAGATGGGACAGCTTCAGATCTTGTAGACTTTAAGCTCCTCAACCCTATTACCACAATAGAGCAAGAGAGATGAGATCAGAATGCACTTCCCACCAACATCCAGATAATGGAATCTTCACTGCAATCTTTAGAAGCAGGAACAGAAGGTAGGAAATTGATATGGCTCATTGACATGCAGTGACCATAATAGAGTTGGATTCAGACCTTTTATCAAACTCTGTCTTCTTCTAGACACCAGATATACTGATGTGATGCCCTGATCAGGCCAGGGAGAGAGGTCAGGGATTCGGAATGGTCTTGCACAGTGCAGAAACTGGCCCAATACCAGCATCATACATATATGGTCTACCAAACCAGACCAGGAGTGATTCCAGATCAGGAATAAGCCCTGAACAGTAATTAACAAAAAAAAAAAAAAGTCCCTGGCCAACCAGAGAGTTTATGTCAGCCTCAACCTTAATGCAAGAAGAATTTCCATGACTTGGAAGTAAGAGCAAAATGACTATTATTCTCCCTCTTATCTTCAGATTGAATGAAAGAAGCAGAATAAACAGAGGCTGAACTTATCACTAATGTGCATCTATATGATGCATCCACATAAATCACATGTCGTGGCACTAAAACAAGTTCCCCTGCAACAAAGAAAAGAGATATGAGATTGAATCATCCACAGCTATAATTATGAGCATTGGGGCCTGAGTTTCTAGTCCTGGATATCTTTAGGGTAGATTGTAGGTACGCCTGAATGAGGATCATGGAAATAAAATAATTCTGTTTTGTTTGGATATGCCTCATGAGTGACTAATAGAAGACACTTCCCACATTTATATTTCAATGCCCTAGCAAGAAGAAAACATCTTGTAGATAGCTGTCATACACATTGTCACACTCTAGGGCTGTGCCAAATGGGAATCAATAAGAACATTTTATCCACTTCCTCCAACTCTTTCCTGTTTCCACTGCTACAAGTGCATTGCTACAGCAGACTATATAGCATTGCGTCTCTAATTAGACTATCAATTTCCTCCCACAGTGAAATGACCTTGAACACAATAATTCTTCTATTGTGAGCTTAAAAAATGCTTTCTTATGAGATTTCAAGCCCCTTGTCATTTCCATTTCTTCCTGGAAAGGTCATTCTCAAGAATACGTTTTGGAATGAAAAAGTCATAAATAAGTGTGTCTGACACTCACCTCTGAAAAATTAAAAATTTTGAGAAAAAACACTGTACTTTTAAATATGATCCCAGAGACTTTGGGCAAATAAGCAGAAGGTAGTTATTATTTTGTCTATTAGAACTGAGCTAATCTCAATTTTCTCTAAACCAACAAGTCCTAGTATAAACTCCAGGATTCTGTAAAAACAGTTTGGGGACGGAATCTGCATTTAAGTTTACAATATGGCTGAGACCAACATGTTAAGACTGACTGATATTAAATGGTGATGAAGGTTGATTACAGATTTTTTGTTATTTTAATTCACATTTAATTATCCAAAAATGTAGTGCTGTGCCTTGTGGCGAATGAACCCTAAATTAAAATTCCCTGAAGATGTAAATGCCAAATGTCTACTTGTCTTTGAAAGAAACACGGGCATAATTTTTCAGAAAGAAAACTCTAAATTTTTAAGACACCTTTTCTTTCTAAAATCCTTTGCTCATCTGGAGGCAGGTAAACAAAACAAGAATGAAAACCTGGATTGATTCACAGAAAATATTACAGGGTCTTATTTATGAACTTATCTGAACATGGCTAGTGAAGGTACTTTTTATTTTGGCTTACTCCAGAATGTGGAGTGTGAGAGATAACAGGAGAAAATAAGTCATGTAAGCAGGTCACATGCTAGACTTACTTTCACTGAGCAGGCTGTATGCTGGACTTATTCTTACTGGGCATCTGTGGTCTTACAGGGATGCACATGTTTTCATGGGAATCGGGGAATCAGGGCCCCCGAAAGAGTCTAGGTCAGGTGGGCTGGACAAGTGTGGGGAAGCTTCCATGTCCTGAACCAGAAAAGTACTTGGAAGCACTATCTCTTCCTGGTCCAGAGACTCAGAAAGTAAGAATTTCTGTAAGTGTAGAGATGGGAGAACACCCCAAGCACACACTCCAAATCCAGCAGCTCTTGACAGATGATATATAGGGAAGAGCTTCAGGGGCAGGTATTGTGGCAAGACTCCCTCAGATGGAACCATAGACACAGTCACCTGTCAGATGCCTGTGAGGTGGACTTAGTTAGTCCAAGAGGCTGGACAGTGTCCGGCAAAGCATGGACATTCACTATCCTAGCATTCACTCAGAAAGCCTGGAGAGCACAGAAACTCAGACATGCTCAGACAGCCATGCAACTGAGAAGCATATGCACATACATACAGACAGACATAGATACATATTTAGACAGACATACTGAGAGAGACACAATGTGACACACGCTTAGACACCCACAGTGAGGGACATAAATATAAACACTCTGAGAAACACACACTTAGAGACAAAATGAGAAATGCACATTTAAACATACACATTGAGAAACACATTGAGAAACATTGTGAAACACACACATTAAACAAAAACATCCAGAAACACTTAAACTTTCAGACAGACACATACTCATACATCATAGGCATGCATACAATAAAGAGTCATTAAAATATACTCAGACAAACACACACAAAGGAACAAGAATAAGATAGACTCATACACTGATATCAACTCAGACACATACCAGGCCTCACTCACACTCAGCCACAGACACACATACAGTCACACATGTACACTGAGATAGACACAGACACTTACACATTCTCACAGACAGCAAAGCACAAACTTGAGAAACCAGGGAAAGTCTCTGAGGATACTATAGCCCTGTGTTCTCTCTCTCTCTTTCTCTTTCTCTCTCTCTCTCTCAGTAGGGGAATGCCCTTGGTCATTGTCCTGGCAAGACCAACTATGAGAATGATCTGAAAGCTTAGGGATTGTGGAGCTTCTCTTCCTGATATATGACCACAATAGTTTGGGTTAAAAGATGTTAGTCATAGTTTCAAATGAAAAAAACTGCATCATTTTTTTCAGATAACTATGCGTTTACGACCTATGAGACAAAGTAAAAAGGAGTGTTCAGTGGTTCATTTATGAAAGAACACCTTGGTTCTGGGTAGTCTGAGTCCAATGTGACCATCCAAGGTCAGACAGCTCTTCTGGTGTGTGGGAAAAGTGGGCCAGGCTTAGGCTGTACCTGGAGCAGGAAGTTTTCATAGAATAGGTCCTTCTAGCTTCTGAGAGTTGGTCTGAGTACCACATTCTACATGCTGAAGAGGTGCTATTTACTGACCAGTATTTCCTAATGACTGTGGCTGTCCATGTTCATATTAGTGTCTTTGTGAGTGCCATATGCACACATCGTGTGCATCTCCACTTTTGCAGACAGAAATCTCAAATGGTGCCTTGACTAAGTTCAGATTTTCAGTTTGATTCCCAGTTAGCAGACTCTGCATGCATGAGGGTTCTATATGGTTAACTAAAAGCAGGTAAGTAAAAAGTGGTCAGGGTTCAAGCAAGAACTATATCCTTTATTTTTTAATGAATATCATCTTTTCTGATCAACTCAGAGAGAGTTAAGCTTTATAGAGTGTTCATTCTTTCTCTGTTGGAAAATAAATAACTGCTATTCCTCAGGGCAGAAACCCAAACTCTAACAAGGGGAAAGAAAGGACACAGTTTTGCTTTTTCATCTACCCAGTCATATGATGTAGCACAGCAGACTTCCCTTCATCTGTGTGCCAGTAATTGGTCTCTAGGAAATTCTTTTCCCCTCACCTGAAAGTATATATTTAAGACTGAAGAAAATCATTAAAAAGAAAGGAAAAACAAAAATGGAGTCAGAGTGTGCAGAAAGAGGAGCAGATAAGAAAAGAGGGAGAGAGAGATGATGAGAATCTGACTGCCCTTTTGTTGCGGAAATCTTCCCAAAGTTCAGAATCACTGAAACCAGCAAGGAAACCTACAGAGTGGATGAAGAGATAATACAGTGAGTGAGGTTCTTGCCTTTCATGTCTTGCATGACTGGGTTCGATACACTGAACCTGGAATGATTGATCCCTTAGTTTAGAGCCAGGCATTTGCCCTAAACACTGCCCAGGTGTGGCTTAAACAAACAGGAACCAAAGGACAGAAACAAACACACATTTTTTTAGATGAGTGGAGTTTAAACCTCTTAGTTTTGAGAGCTGATGTACACATTTTGACATTTTCTATCTCAGTCTCTTTTGTCCAAGAGTTGCCTGCATGCAGTGCATTCTTACAGCCTAGATCTTTATCTAATGCTACCAGACTACATGGAATTTTAGTCATTTTACTGTGGGTACAGTGCTCAGCCATAAAGCATATTGTTGTGTGTGGCTTGGGGTGTTCGCCTGTCTCTGCACCTGCATCAATTCTTGTTTTCTGAGCCTTTGAACCAAGGAGAGATTGTGCTTTCAAGTGCTTCTCTAGCTCTGGACATGGAAGCTTCCCCACACTTGCCTAGCCAATCTGGCCCAGAATTTGCAGCAGGGGACCCTGATTCACATGAGAACAAGTGCATCCGTGGCCCAGTGAGAATAAGTCCAGCATGTGATCTGCTCACATGAGAATGACTTCTGTTCACCTGTTCACCTATTACCTCTCACACCCCACATTCTGGAGTAAGTCAAAATAAAAAGTACCTTCTCTAGCTGTGTCCAGATAAGTTCATAAATAAGACTGTAATGTTTTCTGTGAAACAATCTAGGTTTTCATTCTTGTTTTGTTCACTTGCCTTCAGAGGAGCAAAGGATTTTAGAAAGAAAAGGTGATTTAAGAATTTAGAGTTTTCTTCCATTTTCTTTCTGGAAATTTATCTGTTTGTGTTTATTCTGATGACAAGTGGGCATTTGGCATTTACATTTTCAGGGACTTTAATTTAGGGTTCATTTGTCACAAGGCACAGCACTACCTTTTTGGATAATATGAAGCAGAACTTCTGGAGGATCTTTGCAGGTCACAAAAAGATGAATAAAAGATTGGGTGGGCCCTGGCTTGTGCTTCTGAACCAAGATGCCACCTGCAGTGAAGATGAAGTGGATTAGTGTGGAGGTAATCTGCACTCCTTGGTGTGTTCCAACAACAGCTCCAGATTCTGTGCTAAGAACTCAGGGAAATTTCTTCATTCAATCCCTTCAAGAAGTCAATGTGCTAACAACCATAATTTCAATCCATAGCACAGAAATCTGGAGCATGTGAGGGTTTCTGCATAATGATACTTTCCTTTATACTGACACATCACACACACATACACATATGTGTACATATATGTGCATATATAAAGCTATACACACATTCACACTCATACACTAGTCTCACAGTTGTAACACATACTCTCACATATGTAAATATATATCTATACCCACCTGCATACACATTGCTATATAACTATACCACACACTTTCATTTGCATTTGCCATTAATACACATGCACACACGCACACACATATACTCCCATATACACTGCCACACATATACACACTCATATATACACACAGACTTTCTTGAGGACCATTCTAGTCTTATCACTCACCTAGCTTCACGTTCCACCCTCCCCTGGATTCTCACTACTATAAGAACCAGGGTACTTAATATCAATCTAGATAATAAGGGCTGTGCCCCTGGTAACTCCACAGACCCCAGCCGGGTCTGCCACCTGCTTCTTGGGGGCTGGGATGAGGAACTGTTAATAGCTATGTTAGAAGGAGGGGTATACTGAAGTTCAGGCCTGGTATCCCCACTACAGCAGCCCTTGGACTGTCTATCTGTCCTGTAGGAACCCTGGGCACTGAGCACAGAAGTATCACCACAGTGGCAAGAGTTCTCTCCTGCTGTTGTTCAGGTCTAAGGGGAAGCCTGCAGAGCTTAACAGGTGCCTCACCAAGAGTCAAGTGTGGATGCCACTTCAGAGCTGTGCCATTAAATCAGAACAGATGCTCTGAAAGGAAGGCAGAGACCACATTTTCAATACCTAGCAATGTCTTTGTATTGGTTAACAGGGATTTGGTTTCACATCTTTCAGATCTGACCTTGGTTCAGAAGCTCTTCTCTGACTTTTGAGGCAGAGGTCACAGAGTCCAGAAAATGGACTGTTCCATCCCGTATCAAATCTCACTATAGTGACCATATACACAGAAATAGTTCTATTCATTGCATGCCCAAGGCAGATATAGTACATGAGATAGTATCAGAGCCTTTGGTTTCAGAAACACATTTTCAGACTTTAAAGCAGACAGAAATCATAACAAGAATATGTAAGGAGAGTATAAACTGCATCATAAATACAAAAGAGTTCTGGGATTCCAAGTTTCAAATTGTTATTTTCATTATAATTTTGGTGCTAGCTCAAGGTCATTTGTATGTGTACATCCTGAGTTTGACTATTGCTCAAATTATAAAGTACTCAGCCTGCTCATTCCAAGGGATAGGGATGGTGAGGGAATTATCTGACAAGCTGAAGAAGAAAAACATTTCATTTAAAAAATTCACCTAGATTACTATTGTTATACTCCAAGTGTATAAACTGGGATTTCAAAAACAAATTATCCCCAATTTGCTTTTCTTGAGTTACCAGAATACTTAAAAGGGGAAACATTTAGCTGGATATGACTTTAATTTATTAATATTCTGGAGACTAAAGGGGAAGCAGTTTTACTGACTCTTGCTCTTCTAGCTGTATCCCCACTGTCTGCAGGTCAATGTCTGCATTTACACAATTACATACTTTGAAACAACTGATACCTTGTCACTTTCAAAGAATTATTTTTGTTTGTTTGTTTGTTTTTTTGGGTTTTTTTTTTTTGGTCACAACCGGCAGTGCTCAGGGGTTACTCCTGGCTCTATGCTAAGAAAAATATCTCCTGGCAGACAGACACGGGGGACCATTTGGGATGGCGGGATTCGAACCACTGTCCTTCTGCATGAAAGGCAAATGCCTTACTTCCATGCCCCAGAATTTTTTTTTCATAGTAACTGCATTACAATTGATGATGGACACTGTCTTCTGAAAAGTTGTGCAATTCTATTATTTTTTATTATAATAATTTTTATTTTGACTAAAGTGGATTGCATATTTTTCACAGTAATATTTTAGGTACATGTTAACATTGAAACAGAGGAATTCATACCATCAAAATTTTCCTCCAGAGCAGGGCGGTGGCGCTAGAGGTAAGGTGCCTGCCTTGCCTGCGCTAGCCTTGGACGAACCACGGTTCGATCCCCCGGTATCCCATATGGCCCCCCAAGCCAGGAGCGACTTCTGAGCGTATAGCCAGGAGTAACCGGGTGAGGCCCAAAAAACAAAAAACAAACAAACAAAAATAAACAAAAAAAACCACAAAATTTTCCTCCCTCCACCCCCATTCCCAGTATGCATCCCATATCCCCCTCCCTTACTGCCTGGGATGCTAGTATAAGTGGTCCCCTCTGTGTCTAGCTTGTTGAAGGTTGGGTATCGATTCTGTTGTCGTTGGCTTTGGATTTGGTGATTAAGTCTGATCATTTTTATTACTAGTGATTTTACAACTATTTGTTCTTGGTACGCTCCATTTGTCCCCCTCAATATGAGAGGTGGAACAAGTTGGTTCAAGTTATGTGGTTCTGTTTGAAGAGAAGAGAAGAAAAGAAATAAAATGGGTTAAATATCAAGTAAGTTGAAAAGAGCGAAGTCCTTCTAGACATCGGCTCTAAACATCGGTTTGAGAGAAGAAAGGAAAAAAAGAAGAGAAACGCCACAACAATACGAAAAGAAAAATCAAACAAAAAATCCAATGAGCAATACAGCAATAAAGACAAGCACTACATAATAACCACAGTCCTGAAATAGAAATAAAAACAGAGCACACACAAAAAAGAATGAAAATGGACCCGGAGAGATAGCACAGTGGTGTTTGCCTTGCAAGCAGCCGATCCAGGACCAAAGGTGGTTGGTTCGAATCCCTGTGTCCCATATGGTTCCCCGTGCCTGCCAGGAGCTATTTCTGAGCAGACAGCCAGGAGTAACCCCTGAGTAACCCCGGGTGTGGCCCAAAAACCAAAAACCAAAAAAAAAAAAAGAATGAAAACAACAACAACAATAACAAAACCAAAAAAAATGATTTTGTGCTGCTTCTCTTTTTTTTTCCTTCATAGGTACAGTAAATATTGGGGAAAATAGAAAGGGAATTTCCTTGGCCTAAGAGATACAGGATTTCTCCACTCTCTAAGTATACTGTCATGGGAATAACTAGACTCCTGGCATGTTCGTTTACTCTCTGCTAAGTCCTTTTGTGATGTATGGAAGACTTCTGCTCTGTCATGGGTGATAAAATTAGACCTCTGTATCTAGAGATCTTGGTATCTGCACAGATCAAAGAATGGAGCCTATGATGAAGTCTTTTTTTTTTTTTTATGTTTAGAAGTTCTGTTCTTTCACTGTTGTTTAAGTCAGTCTTCTGTAGTTGGTGGTCTTGGTTATTGCACTGATCCTTGGATGAAGTCTGGGATATTTGTTATGTTTCCAGAGGATCCGTTCAGTTGTAGTTTTCTCAGTCAGACCTCTGAAATTAGAGATCTTGGTGGTTGTACCAATCTTAGGCCAAAACCTAGACTAAGGCCTTTTTATTGGTCCCAGGATACATTCTTCCCAATCATGGTTACATCATCTGAACTAGTTATATTCTAGATATGAGTTTCTATTAAAAATTAAAACATTATCTCTTGAGAACATTTGCTGAGAACATCTGTAAAACGTTAGCATATAGAAAGGTCAGCTCTAAAGAAGTTGTAGTTAGAAACCCTATCTGTGTCCAGGACTCACACTCAAAACTCATTTTCTGACAGTTTTAAATAACAATTTACAAAGCAAGCACATTCTTACTATCGAATACACTAAAATATACCATCATCTATAGAAAGAATACTTGGTTGGCTTTCTATATCTGCCTTTTTTCTGTGCTGTATAGTTATCTGATATGCAGGAAAATATGCAGATATTATGAGCTCATTTCACTGGAGTTGATGCCTGACTAGACCTGAGTTCCATCATCTCTGAAAGAAGAGAATTATTTAGATTTTCCACCATGAAGTTTCTCAGGATCCTCATTGCTAACACATGTTACTCCAAGTTGCAGTTAGTTATTTGACTAAATTCATTTAAATCTTATTCAATGTAAAAGGTAGCAATTGTCCTGGTTCAGGACTGAGATATTTCCCTACCTTCACCCCCAGAATTTTATTGAATGATTAAACAAAAAGTTTATTTTTAGCTTTATGGGAATTCAGAATATTTCAAGCTCTAGACTACTGTGCTTAGTCTCCTGTTGATGTCCTTGGGGAAACTGTGTTCTGTTGCAATAGAAACAGTCAGTGGCTTTCAAGCACAGTTGGGATCATTTTATTCTCCCTCCCTGCAGCAAATTTTGGTCTCCTCAGTAGTCATTTGTGCTTGACCTTGTGCTTTTTCACAAAGATTGATGCCAAGCATCCTCCGGCACCTTCATTGGTTTTCTTCTGTGACTATCTACTGTAAAGCACACTTTCCAACTAATTTTCTGTCTTATTTCATTTGAGCCTGTCCAGGGTTTGGGCTTTGCTTGGTCAGATATCAACTACATGTGTTTCTTCTGGGATTTATTTGAGTTTTAACCTTTCCATCATGACTGTACCATAATTCTGACTTTGAAACTTCATAATCATTATCAAAAGACTATTCTTTCACCTT
Organism: Crocidura indochinensis; assembly: GCA_004027635.1. Classification (NCBI taxonomy): domain Eukaryota; kingdom Metazoa; phylum Chordata; class Mammalia; order Eulipotyphla; family Soricidae; genus Crocidura; species Crocidura indochinensis. Next base: position 10,931 of record PVKC010007931.1, on the reverse strand, counting down.
TGCCTACACTAGTTTCTAAGATATTTTTCCATCTTTTAAGAAGCTTTATATTTGTCAGAGGTGCTGGGCCACATCCAATAGTACTTAAGATCACTTATAGCAGTTCTTAGGGAACTATATTTAGTACTTGTGATCCAGCCAGACTCAGCCACATGCAAGGCAAATGACTTAACTCAATACTAACATTCTTTTCCAGAAGTTTTATAGTTCAGCTTTTATTTTAGGTAGATGATAAATCAAAGAAAAACTGTTCTGTATTTATTAAGCAAGATTCAATAACCTACTCTCTAAAACAATAATTTGTTTTGGCATCAACTATAAAATTTTTCACTGATCCACAAAATTGCATTAGTATGACAATTGATTCACCATATATGTGCCTGTTTTAGTACTCTATAGTATGCCTTCTTGATATTTTGATGTAGCCTCCTAGACATGTTAATAAAGATTATAAACATAATCTCTAAATTCTCTAATTACTGGACATGAAAGAAAAGTGAATCATTTAATCAATCATTGTGAAGTTATTCACTTTGTAGAGTTGATTCAAAATCAGATAGTTTAGATTCTGTGGATAATCATGTATTTATTAAATATATGCACTTTCTGATACTTATTTAGGAACGTAGACATTTTAGAGGAGGCTGTGGTTTCAGAACATTGTATGCACAAAATCTTACACACTGTGCGCATGAAACTGTATAATAAGTCATGGAGATTCTAATTATTTTTAAGTTTGTATGTTCTTTTTATTTTAAATTGTGTTCCTATTTCTCCATATGAATTTCAGGTGTGTCTAATGTACTTCTGTAAAAAATATTATGAGAACTTTTATACAGATTGAATTAAATATGTACAGTGCTTTGGAAAGTATTGTCAAATAGCTAAAGAAGTCCTTAGCAAAAGAAAGATGGGATGAAACACTTACCAAAACTTTAAACTGTACTATAACGCAGTAGTCATTAAAACATCATGGTAAAGAGAAACCTTGTGGTAAATGGAATAGACTTGACTATCCAGAGATGAATCCAGAAGTTTACAAACAATGAATTTTTTATAAAGGAGCAAGAAATACAAAGTGGAATAAAGAAAGCCTCTTCAACAAGTGTTGCTGGGAAAACTAGTCTACAACTTGAAAAAATAAACTCAGACCTTCCTTAACACCATGCACAAGTTTAATCAAATTATAATGGATTAGCATACCCTGATATAGCTCAGAAACTTTACAGACTAAAAAACCAGCCTTAAAAGAAAAACTGAAAGATCTACTTTAAGACATGACTGACCAAAGGAAACATCAACCTTTGACACAAAGAAGGCACTAAATCCCACTACAATTCTTTCTCTCAATGTTAGTGGACTAAATGCACCCGTTAAGAGATACAGAGTGGCGAAAGGGATCAAAAAACTCAGTCCAACCGTCCGCTGCCTACAAGTAAGACACTGGAATAGTCAGAACAAAAATAGACTAAAAAAAAAAGGCTGGAGAAAAAAATATCTAAGCAAACAACACTTACGAAAAAAAAGCTGGAGTGACCATACTAATATCATATGATGCAAACTTTATACTAAGAAAATTTGCAAGGGACAAAGATGTAAATTTTGTATTTATCAAGGGATATGTAGAGCAGAAAGAAATCACTCTCCTAAATATATATGCACCAAATGAGGGGCCAGAAAAATACTTAATACAATTGTTGAAAAATCTGAAACAGGATATCAATAACAATAATTGTGAGAGACCTCAACAAGGCTTTGTCAACACTTGATAGGTCAATCAGACTGAAACCTAACAAAAATATACTAGACCTGAAAAGAGAAATGGAAGAAAGAGTGTATATATATATATATATATGCACATATATATGTATCCATGTTTCTGTGGGTGGAGTGACATATATATGTATGTATATATGAGGCCTATATGTCATATATGTCATATAAGTATATATATGAGGCCTAGTATATATAGGCCTCATATATACATATATGACATATATATGTCACTCCTCCCACAGAAACATGGATACACATTCTTCTCCAATGTACATGGATCATTCTCCAGGATAGACTACATGCTGGCACATAAAACATATCTCCATAATATATATTATATATCATAATATATATAGTATATATATACTAAGCCTCATTATACATATATATACATATATGACATATGTATGTCACTCCACCCACAGAAACATGGATACATGTCTACATGCCAGCATGTAGTCTATCCTGGAGAATGATCCATGTACATTGAAGAAGAATGTGTATCCATGTTTCTGTGGGTGGAGTGACATATATGTCATATATGTATATATATGAGGCCTAGTATATATATACTATATATAGTATAATATATAATATATATTATGGAGATATGTTTTATGTGCCAGCATATAGTCTATCCTGGAGAATGATCCATGTACATTGAAGAAGAATGTGTATCCATGTTTATGTGGGTGGATGACATATATATGTCATATATGTATGTATATATATGAGACCTATATATACTAGGCCTCATATATACATATATGACATATATATACATATATGGCATATATGTCACTCCACCCACAGAAACATGAATACACATTCTTCTTCAATGTACATAGATCATTCTCCAGGATAGACTACATGCTGGCACATAAAATATATCTCCATAATATCAAGAGGATAGAAATTGTGCAGGCTATTTTCGTAGACCACAAGGCTCTGAAATTATATGTGAACTACACAGGGACACAAAAGGAAAATTTTAACACTCAGAAATTAAACAGCCTAATACTGAACAATCAGTGGGTCTGAGATAAAATCAAAGAGGAAATAAAAACTTTCCTGGAAACAAATGACAATAAAGACACAAATATCATAACCTACAGGACACAGCAATATCAGTCCTGAGAGGAAAATTTATAGCTCTGCAAGCATATATAAGGAAGGAAGAAGGGACATACCTGAAGAGCTTAATGACACAGCTCATAGAATTAGAAAGTGATCAACAAAAGGACCCAAAATAGGGAAACAGAAGGAAATAACAAAGTTGAGAGAAGAAATCAACTAAGTGGAAACCCAAAAAACAATCCAAAAGGTCAATGAAAGTAGAAGTTGATTCTTCAAAAAAAATAAACAAGACTGATAGACCATTTGCAAAATTAACAAAGAGAAAGAAACTTGATAAATCATAATAGGAATGAGAAAGGGGAGATCACTATGGATATGGCAGAGATTCAAAGGGTAATCAGAAAATACTTTGAGAAACTCTATGCCACTAAAAATGAGAACCTGGAAGAAATGAATAAATTCTTGGACTCTTATAACCTTCCATGGTTGAATGAAGAGGATGTAGCTTATCTAAACACCCCCATCACTATTGAGGAAATTAAGACAGTAATCAAATGTCTTCCAAAAAACAAAAACCCAGGACCAGATGGATTCACTAATGAATTCTTTCAGACCTTTCAATAGGACGTGTTATCAATCCTGGCAAGACTCTTTTATGAAATTAAAAAATCGGTAACACTTCCAAATAGCTTTTATGAAGCCAACATCACCTTGATACCTAAACCAGACAGAGATGCTACCAAAAAAGAAAATTAAAGACCAATATCACTGAAGAACACAGATACAAAGATCCTCAACAAAATCCTGGCAAAAAGGATTCAATGCCTCATTAAGATCATCCACTACGATCAAGTAGGTTTTATCCCAGGAATGCAAGGATGGTTTAACATCCGTAAATCTATCAATATAATACACAACATCAACAACAGGAAAAATAAAAATCACATGGTCATATCAACAGACACAGAGAAAACATTTGATAAGGTCCAAAACCCATTCTTGATCAAAACTCTCAGCAAGATGGGAATGAAAGGAACCTGTCTCAATATAGTTAAGGCCATCTACTACAAAACAATGGCAAATATTATCCTCAATGGAGAAAAACAAAAAGGCTTTTCTCTAAAATTTAGAGTCTAAATTGTGTCACAAGACCAGGCTGTCCTCTCTCCCCACTCCTATTCAACATAGCACTCGAAGTACTCGCTATAGTGATTAGGCAAGAAAAAGATATCAAGGGAATCCAGATAGGAAAGGAAGAAGTCAAGCTCTCACTGTTTGCAGATGACAGTATACTTTACTTAGAAAATTCTAAAGAATCTACCGAAAAGCTGCTAGAAACAATGGACTCATATAGTAATATGGCAGGCTACAAAATTAACACACTAAAAATCAATGGCGTTTTATACACCAAAAATTACAGAGAAGAAATGAACATTAAGGAAACAACGCAATTCACATTATTGCCACAAAATATCAAATATCTTGGAGTCAACTTGACTAAAGATGTGAAGGACCTATACAAAGAAAACTATAAATCTCTGCTCCAAGAAATAAGAGAGGACACATGGAAATGGAAATACATATCCTGCTCATGGATTGACAGGATCAGCATCATCAAAATTGCAATACTCCCCAAAGCAGTGTACAGATTCAATGCAATCCCTCTAAAGATAACCATGGCATTCTTCAAAGAAGTGGATCAGGCACTTTTGAAATTCATTTGGAACAATAAAAAGCTTGAATAGCTAAAGCAATCTTTGGGAAAAAGAATATGAGCTTTCCCCAACTCTAAACTGTATTACAAAGCAATAGTTATCAAAACAGCATGGTATTGGAATAAAGACAGATTCTCAGATCAGTGGAATAGGCTCAAATACTCACAGAATGTTCCCCAGACATACAATCACCTAAGTTTTTGATAAAGAAAATCAAATGGAGCAAAGAAAGTCTCTTCAACAAGTGGTGTTGGCACAACTGGCTAGCCACTTGCAAAAAACTGAAATTATACCCCCAGCTAACATCATGTATGAAGGTAAAACCCAAATGGCTTAAAGACCTCAATATCAGACCTGATACCATAAGGTATATATAACAATACGTAGACAAAATACTCCATGACATTGAGGCTAAAGGTATCTTAAAGGAGGAAATGGCACTCTCCAAACAAGTGAAAGCAGAGATTAACAGATGGGAATATATTAAATGAGAAGCTTCTGCACCTCTAAGAACATAGTGCCCAGGATACAAGAGCCACCCACTGAGTGGGTGAAATAATTCACCCAAAACCCATCAGATAAGGAACTAATCTCCAAAATATACAAGGCACTGATAGAACTTTACAAGAAAAAAATCTAATCCCATCAAGAAATGGGGAGAAGACATGGACAGACAATTTAATAAAGAAGAAATACAAATGGCCAAAAGACATGAAAAAATGCTCCACATCACTAATCATCAGGGAGATGCAAATCAAAACAACTATGAAGTACTTTTCACCCCACAGAGATTGGCACACATTACAAAGAATGAGAACAAGCAGTGTTGGCAAGTATGCTGAGAGCAAGGAATTATTATCCACTGCTGGTGGGAGTGCCGTCTAGTCCAACCTTTATGGAAAATGATATTGAGATTCCTGGAAAAACTGGAAATTGAGCTCCCATAAGATCCAGCTATACCACTCCTAGGAATATAACCTAGGAACACAAAAATACAATACAAAAATTCTTTCTTTATACCTATATTCATTGCAGCACTATTTACTATAGAAAGACTCCGGAAACAAGCAAGATGCCCTTCAACAGACGAATGGCTAAAGAAACTGTGGTACATATACACAATTGAATATTATGCAGCCATCAGAAGAGATGAAGTCACTAATTTTTCCTATACGTGGATGTACATGGAATCTATTATGCTGAGTGAAATAAGTCTGAGAGAGAGATAGAGACGCAGAATGGTCTCACTCATCTATAAGTTTTAAGAAAAATGTAAGACATTTTTGCAATAATCTTTAAAGACAAAAGAGTAGGGCTGGAATTTCCAGCTCACCACAAAGAGTGATGAATTTAGTTAGAGAGATAACTACATTGAGAACTACTCTAAAAATGAGAATGTATGAGGGAAATAGAAAGCCTGTGTAGAGGACAGGCAGGGGTTGGGTGCGCAGGAGGGAGAATTGGGACATTAGTGATGGGAATGCTGCACTGGTGATGGGGGATGTTCTTTACATGACAGAAACCCAACCATCATCATTTTGTAATCAAGAGGTTTAAATAAATAAAAAAGAATGCCCTGATATCTAGCCTGAAAGCATAAATTACATAGAGGAAAACCTAAACATGACACCTCACAACATTGCAGCTAAATGCACTTTTATGGAATAAGTACCACTGGTCAAGCAAATAGAACACTGAACTGAGAATCTTCTGTAATTCAAAGAAACAGTGACTAAGAAACAAAGGTCACCCATGGAATGGTAGAAACTATTCACCTAATACCCATCAGATAAGAGGTTATTATCTAAGATATATAAGGCACTGACTTAACTTTACAAAAAATAATCTAGCCCCATCAAAAAATACGATTTGACATGAACAGAGATCTCCAAAAGACTCATAAAAATAATCTCTACTTCACTAATAATTAATGAAATGCAAATCAAAAAACATTGAGATATCATGTCACATCACGAAGAACTAGACCAACCATTGCTGATGTGGATGCAGAGAGAAAGGGTCTCTCATTGCTGGTGGGAATACAGACTAGTCCAGCCTTTTTTGAAAAGAATACGGTGATATATTTTACTGAGTTTGAATTATGTGCCTATGTAAATTTATTTCTCAAAAGTTTGTTTCTTTTTATGTTTAATTGGATTCTATTGAACATGATCTTATTTCCATTATTTTGCCTTATTTTTCCTTTCTGTTACATTAACTAAAAATTCTAACTCTAAATTGAATAGAATTATTTTGAAGAAAAAATTATTTTGAAGAAAGAATTATTCTGTTCTGAATCTTTGCTGAGAAAATCATTTTCTTTTCAATATAAGATGATATTAACATAAGAATATTCATATATATTTCATCTTAAAGATGTAATTTTTCAATATTAGACATTTTTATTTAGTATGAATAATTTTTCAAATGATTTCCTAGTATTAACTGAGATGAGGTATTTTCTCCCTAGTAAATGGAACAAGCTATACTGAACAACTTTTAAAATATTAATCTAATCTTGCATTTCTTTCTTTGGCAACTATCCAGTTCTATTGTATATTGTATATTTTCTCCTGTATATCACTAAGTTGAATTTTTGTTTTCTGTTTTGGGAGTCATACCCAGCAGTGTCAATGAGCTATTCTTGGATCTGTACTCAAGAGTATCCCCTGACAGAGTTCAGGGTAACATATATGGTCCTCGGGATTTGAACTGCAGATAGCCACACACAACAAGTACCCTACCATGTTTACCACCTCTATAGCCCATTTGTATATTTAAATATATTTGTCTAAATTCATTAAGTAGTATTGATTTATAATTTTTGTATTTTAATGCTTATTTATATTTTATTATCATGTGTATGTATTTTAGTATTTATTATAGATGTTTGTTATATATTATTTATTAACATGATAACTAAAAAAACTTTAATTTTTAACTATTGGGCATAAAGTTCCATTCAAATTAAGAACATGGTTTCATTCTTTTGGGATCATCTGAATAAAGTCATAACTTGTATCAGGTTTTCCTGAAGCAATGAATGAATTTATTTCCCAATGGAATTAACTAGGGTCAGAGAATAAATAAGAGAAAAGAGTTGGGAAAAGTAAAGCAACCAAACCACTGCAAGGAAGTGACAATATTGCTGTGAGATCAAATTAAGTCCTGTGGTACAGAAAAATGCAGCAGAACTAAACAGAAAAAAAAATCCCATCTATTTCTCATACTGGATGCACTATGCTTAAGATCTAACCTTCAGAAAAATCTGGAAAATAGACTCTTCATCGGTGGAGACAACAAGAAAGAGGGAATGGATAATCTGGGCCAAATCTAGACTCACTAGTGCCTGCTCTGGGATTCACTTTTCAAGATGCTCTCACTTTTATGATTGCAGTATCTGATACAACGTTTCAAATTCAGCTCCTGTCAAGAAGAGTTTTTATTTGGTTAGATTTAGCATGCTAATTAACAGCACATTTTTCTCTCCAAAACAGTCTTTGTGGAGACAGTTGTGTGTCTCTTTGAAAAAGCTTCTTTGACAGCATCTCTTAACATCCCTTAACATCCTGTATTTTTAAACCTCAAAGGAAATTATAGACATTTTAATAACTGGAGTTGTTCAAGGTAATCCTCCAATCACTCTTGAGCTATTATTGTAAATAATCATCCACATTATGCAATGGCACACCAAACACTAATCTTCTAATTTACAGTGTGTGGTACAAGGAACACATAAAAATAGTTACTCAAATGGAAGCAATGTGGTGGTGGTGGGGTGGGAGATCCTGACAATTGAATATCTTAAAGATAAGGAGAAGCTCACACATTATTTAAGATACGCAATTTTCACAATATGCATGAGTGTTAATCTTTATAAATATCTCATACACTAAATGGAATTTTAACTTCCTTTGTTCTTTCTCTCTAAGAGTAAATTAACTTTTCCATCAAGAAACAGAATAGAGACATTTATTTTCTTCAGCTATTTGGATTGCTCAGCTTTATATGAAATGTGAATTAATGGTCCTGTACAGTGAATAAAAAAGAACCATAATGACATCTAGCAAGGCAGCTAGAGATGCCAGCAAAGGCTGCTGGGGTTGGAAAGAAATTGTTTAAATTTTAAATTTGAAGATTATGGTCATAACATGTCTTCTGCACAATAGAGTGGAAATTTCATCTGGGAGAACCAAATGAGCAAATGTACAAGAGCAAAGAGAAACTTTTGGACCACTAGTTCCAGGTGCTCACACAGAAAAGTGGTAGATAAAGATGGTATTGTGCTCATTCTTCTGAAATCTCTTGGAATGTCCACAATAAAAGGTTTCTACAATTTTTCCTGGGTCATTAAATGGATAATTGGGAATTTCACATCCTCTCCACAATGTTCTTTCTACCTTTCCTTCATAAGTTTTTAAATTATATAAATGACATTGATAAATATTTTTGGCATGACAGTCAATATTCTAAATAGTTGTGAATCTCTGAATGAATACTGAAAATTGCTGTCTGAGAAAGCACTTCAGTTCACCCTTCTCTCTTCTACAATGAAACACCAGGATTTAGCCTTACTATTTCTTAGAGAAACTGCTCATTCTCTCCTGCCTGACACTTCCTACTGTCCTGAGTTTCTGTAAGGAACCCTGGCAAACTTAAGGTCTCTTCATGTACAATGTAGTGCAGGGTTAGCTCTTTCCATCCTGCTTCAGCTTCAACATGAGCACTCAGAAGAGCAGCGCCTTGTGTTCCTAATATTTATCTTGCACTCCTGGCTCAAGATCAGACAACAGCATCACCAATAACCTGCTCACGTATACTCTAAGGTGCAGGACAAGGTGCTCTTGCAATTCAACTTCTCACTTGTGCAGTTTCTATTCTGTATCTGGGTTAAATGCAAAACTCAACTTCAGTGAAAGTTTAGAAATGAGCAATGCCTTATAAAATAGAGTGAATCTCTTTTTAGTTCTTAAGGGAATGTTTTAGTAGAATGGCTAAGAAGGCAAATGACTGAGTTGGAAGAGATCTTACAAAACAATATGGCTAGCTTGAAATCTTTAAGTTTTATCCAGTGGGAATATGCCAAAGCATTTAAGACAGAGAGATGACCATTGCCTGTCAGGGTATTCCAATAATTGAGTGGGTAATCCTTGCTGGATAAAAACTATTAGTAATCTATAAGTTTCTGTAATGCCTTACAGAAATCTGTTATGTTGGAGGAGTTTGCTATGTAGGTCTCAGGGAGAATTTGAGATGGCCCACTCCCAGTGTGGCAGTAGAGACCATTGGAATTATTGTAGAATCTTTACTGGTCTTGGTCTAGCTGTAAAACTCTTGTCAGAACACACCATATATTCTACAGGTTCTGTGAGTGACTGTTTCCCTGACTAGGAAGGTTTGAAACAGAAATGAGACATCTTCCAGTCTAGTGTGGCTATATTTAAAGGAACAAGACTATGGTTCATTTCAGGTCTTTTTACAATATCCAGAAGGGAAACAACCCAGAGGCCTGACAACAGACAAGTGGCTAAAGAAACTGCAGTAAATATACCCAATTTATACAGATGTCAGAAAAAAATGAAGTCATAAAATTTTCCTATACATGGATATTAATGGAAACTACAACTAAGTGAAATAAGTCAGAGGGAGAGATATAGACACAGAATAGTCTCACTCATCTGTGGGAATAGAGAATGAGGTTTGAAAAGAACAGCCATGATATGAAGCTTACCACAAAGACTGGTCAGTGTAATTAGAAATATAACTACATCAATAACTATCATGACAATGGTAGTTAGTGATAGAACTAGAATACCTGTCTCAAAGAAAGGCGGGGTTGGAGGAAGAGGGATATGCAGGGCATTGGTGGTGGGAAGGTAGCAGTGGTGAAGGGGGGATGCTCTTTTTATGACTGAACCCCAACTGCAATCGCGTTTGTAACCTTGGTGCTTAAATAAAGATATTAATAAATGAAAAGAGACTTGGAAAAAAAAGAAACAAGCCATTTCTTACGCATTAATTGCTCAATTAATTAAGCAATAAGCAACAGTAAAAACTTAGAAATAATCTAGAATTATTTGATTTAACTCACAGTTATTTAATGGACAATTATAGGTGTCTCCTTCCTATCCAAAAGCACAGTGTTCCTGTGAAAAAGCATCTAAACCAAGACAGTACAGTCAAGAATCAATTAACATTTATTAACACACCAAATAAAAGTGGGAAGGATTCCCAAACTCAGAAAATAATTTTGTAAAATGTACTAAAGGTCATCACTCGGTCCTCCATCACCGGGACCCCAGGCCTGAGGGAAGTCGGAACCAGGTGAGTTCCTGCTCCCAGCCTGTGCGCCCCGGGATCGCC
>PVKC010007930.1:0-28422 GCA_004027635.1 Crocidura indochinensis | reverse complement strand
TAAGCGACATATCGAAATCTCGGAATATACTCAGCGTATAAGACGACCCACGATTTTTGGTTGACTTTTTCTCGTTTCAAAAGTCGTCTTATACGCCAGAAAATACAGTAACATTTATATATCTAGATCACATATATGTTTCTTTCTCCACAATCTTTTGGAGTACAAGCTATAAAAATATTATTCTTCAACTGAATTAATAGCCACAATCGGATCTTTCACTTCACTACTTCCTGACTATTTTCCTGTTCTTTAATACTTAGAGAAATGTATGTGCCATGCTAGCTAACATTTACTAAATAAAGTACGTCTATAAAAAGATATGGGCATGTACATAACTTTTAACATGAATTTAAATTTTTCACTGTTCAGAATGTATAATTTTATATGATAGAAAGGGAATAATGAATTATATTACTATAATCTCATATTAGAAAAAATAAAAGCCAGACATATAATTCAGGTGGTAAGCATGTTCCTAGCATGTGCAAGGTACTGATTTTGATCTCTGGCACCATGTCTCTCATCAAGAAACACCTTAAGTTATGGCTCCTATAAAAATACAAATACAAATATAGGGGCTGGAGATATATTACATTAGGTAGGGCTTTTGACTTGTATCTGACTCAACCAGGTTTGATTCCTGGCACTTTAAAATAGTACCCAGAGCACCTCTAAAATTAATCCCTGAGAGTAGAACCAGGCGTAATACCTGAATAGCACTAAAAGTAGCCCAGAAAAAAAATTCAAATATAAGATACAGAGAAACAGTACAGTATATAGGAATTTTGCCTTGAATGTGACTGGCCTTTGTCTGATCACCTGGTGATGCTCAAGCATTGCCAGGGCTAAGTACTGAATACAAACAAATGTGGTCCTAAAACAAATAAAACCCCAGTATATAGAATAGGTATTTATTTATTAATTAAGCGACATATCGAAATCTCGGAATATACTCAGCGTATAAGACGACCCACGATTTTTGGTTGAAAATACTTTTAATCAATTACTTTTAATCAAATACTTTTAGTCAATCTTATTAAGTTCCAGCATAAAATCTAGGTATGGGGATCCAAAATCAAACCACAACAGAACAATAAAATTCTCCCTTTTGGGGATTGAATTTTTACTTTAGGACATTGAATATAGTAGTTCTTTAAATAAAGAAGTTCACTCTGCGCTCCAGAGAGAATATATAAATATTAATAAACTTGGCTTTTATGCAGCTGATGCTGGTTCAATTCCCTCTCTTTATATGGTCCCTGAGCATCTCCTGGAGTGATTTCTGAGCCTAGAGACAGAAGTAAGCCCTGAGCACCACTCAGTGTGTCCCCAAGGAAAAAAATAAAATAAAAGTTTATTCTGGAAAATAAAATAAAATAAAATGATAAAATTTTTATTTAAAATATTGTTTTTAATTTTTAATTAATTAATTATTTATATGCAGGAAAAAACCCTTCACCAGTGCAACATTCGCATCACCAATATCCCAAATGTCCCTCCTAAACACCCCACACCGGTTTTACTCTAGACATGCTTTCTACTTCATTCATTCACATTTTGTTATGATAGTTCTCAGTGTAATTATTTCTGCACCCAACAATCTCTGTGGTGATTTTCATATCTGGAGCTGGACTTTTGTGTAATGATTATCAGAGACAAAATAGAAGAGGACTGGAGGGTCCAGCTCCCGACATGAGGTTTTTAATATTTTTAATATTTTTGCATCAGTTATGGCCCAGGTTGTAATCATAGTGGATAAAGACTGACTACAGTAAACAAGAACTGGAAGAAAGGAGGAAGCACTAAAGAAAAACAGTGCTGCCATCCTTTTCTAAATGCGAGGAAAATCAACTCATATTCTGTACATTTGAGAGGAATGGAGATTTAGAGATATATTCAATGTAATTAAGAGAAGAAATGCATTGTAAAGCATTGCAAGGTAGAGAAGAGAAGGTGTTAAATGTGTTAAAAATAAGGCTTATATGTGCTAAATTCTCACTGGGCATACAAGTAAATATATTTATATGTCCAATTCCTATTGGACATACAAATAGATATTTAACTTCAAATCTCAAGAAATGCAAATATGTGCATAAATTAGAGATTATCAGAAATACTTAAAGGGCAAAACATAACTTTGTATGGAGCCTGTGCCTAAAATGAAAAAGCTGTCCTAAGACCACTGTCTTCATCATATATTCTCCTGACAAATTAATAGATATTTTATTTAATAAATAAAATTCTATCAAATGTGTCACAGTTATCACACATTTCTGATGGTGCAAAATTCAGTGCTGGTCAATATACATTTTTCTTCACATTTTAAGACAGTAGCACAGTAAAGAATAATTTTTTTTGTTTTCAAACAACTAGAACTTTTACAATTCTTTGGACAAAACTGATTCATACCAAAACCTGTTTAATACATAAATAGTCACAGAACTTTCAGCCATAATTTAATATTTTATGTTAAAATTATAGAAATTAGGGATTGGAGCAATGGCACAGAAGTAGGGCTTTTGCTGACCCAGGACAAACCTGGGTTCAATCCCTGGTGTCCCATATGGTTCCCCAAGCTAGAGCTATTTCTGAGCACATAGCCAGAAGTAACCCCTGAGCATCATCAGGTGTGGCCCCCCATAAAACAAAAAAATTAAAGTTATAGAAATTCAATATGCAAGATTTCAGTTCCTGTGTAATGTCTCTGGTTTTAAGAGATTGTTCCCCCATTATAACATTACATGTCAGAGAAAAAGTTGAGAAAGAGATCTCTCAGAATCACCTTTAGAAGGGCACTTATCTTATTCCTCAGGGCTCCTTCTCTTAGGACATTTTCACCTAAAGTCACTATTTCCTCGTATCTTCACACATGACAAAAATAAACAAACATTCAATCCCTTCAGCACCTCTAGTAAATTCCTGCTCTATTATTTTTAATAAATAAAAATGATTGGTTGATCCTAAGCTTGTCACCAACCTTTCTGTCAATATGTCCAGTACTATCATCATCATCCTAGTCTCTGAATATGTCCAGTTTTACATCTTTGAAATCACAATGATTCAGTTCCCATCTTTCCCCATCCTTCTTAAATAATTTCTGAGACATGAGCAAAATCGTCAATTAATTGATGCAATTGGTTGCATCATTCTAATGCTCAAACTCCTCCTCCTCCATTTTACTCATTTTGACAATGAAAGTTGCACAGGAACCGGGCATTTGTTAGAGATCTCAACCCGAGCAAGTCTTGTCTTCTTCATTCCCATTGACTGAACTGCTATTGCTGAGCCATACTTCTACTCAGGAGGCTTTATTGTGCTCTTGTTTCTTGAATCTATATCTGAGTATATTAACTTTGCAAACATCTTCTCCGAAGATTTTCTATAGCGACGAGCCCTACCATTGCATTATATCTATATGCTTTATACTTTAAGCACAGCAGTTCATGCAATGCTGTGGCTTAAGTGAGTAGAAAAAGCAAGTAGTTACTAAATATCTAGTCTATATTTATTGGGTGATAGTTTTTAATGTTTTGAGCATGGTTCTCAACTCTGACTGATTATGAGTGTCCTAACCGATGACAATACCAGAGATAAGTTTGGATGGATAATGTTTGGGTTGAAATATCATGAAAAATATCACATATATATGATATATATTTCTCATATATATAACATATATTAGAATTATATATGATATATATAATACCATGAAAACTATCTTGTCTATATAAATTGCAAAACCATATTGTCCCTAGAAATGGGTTTCCAGTTAGCATAAAGTTTATAAGTTTCAGCATTGTTACTAATTTGGACAGAAAGATTTTGTGCACAGACCTTCTTTTGCATGAATTGTTTCATTGCAACCTAGCTAGCTTATGCCAGGTGTCATCAACAACTGCCCTCCAACAACTGTCCCACCCTCCACACACAATAAAATTGTAAAATAAGTATCTCTCACTATTACCTAATATATTCTGGTTGTCAGAGAGAATTTTTCTTGGCTTGGGGTAACAGTCTTCCTCAGCCCACGAGTTTTGTGGGTTTTATTCTACCTAATCATTTTCCTGAAGTAGGAGAAATTGAGAGACATCCCTAGGTATTTAGCTCCCATCCACAGTTTTATTTCTTTACCTTCCACCTCTCATGACATTGAATTCTTGCTGCTGTCTCTTCTTACTTGAAAGAATCTTCCCTTTAATCTTCTCTCTAGGATTTGTAGTATAACATTCTTTGATCAGAGTAGGTCCAAGACTGGCTCTTAATTTTTAAAGGAAGCTTATGGAATTTAGAAACTACTTTTATCTTATCTGGTTTTCAAGACATTCTTTGTCCTTGTAGAGATGCAAAGAAATCCAATATGATGCTTAGCAACTTTCTTATTTATATTCTTATTTATCTAAAGCAAGCAGTCAATTGGGCAATATTCCAGTGGGAGTTTTATATTTGAAAAATAAAAATTTCAATATTTTTACATTTTAAATACATGTTTTATAAAATTCAAGAACATTATAACTTTTATGTGCCTATAAGCATGGACTTAGACATAAATAATTTGGATAGCACATGATCAAAGTACTCTTTTTCTTCAATTAGGAGGTATATTCATAGTGATCATCATTATTGAATTATGTACAATTTTCATATGGTATATTAGAACATCTTTTCATTAGAACAGTATTTTAAACATAGATATTGAGACCTGAATTTTTATGTATTTAAACAGTTTTATACTAACAAGCCAATGGATATGCATGTGCTTTTATGAGTAGCACATATTTCAAATATGGTTGTATTTGTCATCATTAGGAAGGTTTACATTGAGATAGCATGGAGGTAAGGCATTTGCCTTTCATGCAGAAGGTCAGTGGTTCAAATCCGGGCATCCCATATCATTCCCTGAGCCTACCAGGAGCGACTTCTGAGCCAGGAGTAACCTCTGAGTGCTGCTGGGTGTGACCCCCCCAAAAAAAAAACAACAAAAACAAACTTTTAAGATGCATGTGTTTTCCCTGACAGGTATGTCCAAAGCATTAAAAATAGATGTTACAACACTTAATGAGCATGCAGTTCTATTCTATTTCTGTTATAGGATAAGGAGAAATCCTTATTTTACTACACCAAAATATATATGCATATATATATTGATAAATTCTCGTAATTTGTGCTATCACTTATGTCTAATAACTGGAAAATATATGACAACACTGTCAAATAGAAAATATAAGTATATTTTTTAATGAAAGCTACCATGGTCATTGTATAGTGTAAAAAGTTTACAAGATACTCAGTTTGGTACTTTGTTTTGAATTCATGTTCTGTAACTATCTTGTAGGTAACACCAAAGTACATGCTTTTATCTCATTTATAATATGCCTTTAGATTTTTAGTAATCTGATTCTACTTTCTTTGATATGTTGATAAAATTCATACTCAGTTTTCCAATTTGATAAAGTTTCTTTGACTTTAAATATATTTCTGCTTAACTGTGACTTAACATATCACATTTTAATGTTACTCACTTGAGACTGGAAATGAAAATAGCACTGTTGACTGCCAATACAAACACAGTTACTATGGAGTTTACATATCATATAAATATAGAATATGAACGACCCTATATTCTCTTGATAATTACTAATTCATTTTGTGATTAATTTCATTGTTATATGAAACAAAATGGATTCTCTGTCTTTTGTTGATTTTAAATTTATATGTAGCTCATATTAGGACAAATATGAATCCTTTGAGATTGGTCATGATGAAGTTTGCTAGCATTATAAAACAACTCTAAGGACTAAAGGAGCTTTAAAAATACTTGTTTATGTAAATAATATAACACAGCAAAGGAGTAGAAAGATAAATATCAGGTAGCATGTTTGCCTTGCACATGATCAACCAGGGTTGATCTCTGGTGCTATATACACCAGAGCACTGCCAAAAGTAATCCTTGGGCACAGAGCCAGGAGTAAGCCAAGGGCAACACTGGTGTGGCTCCTCCTACATAAACAGCAGTAACAACAAAAAACAACTAATGAAGAAATGGGACCTGAATATTAAAACAATGAAAAGGATGAATGAGAAAGAACACATTTTAGAAGTTTCTAAAAAAAAATATAGGGTACTCCAAGTACATAATATACAGGATATCAAGAGCTGATGTTATTTGCAAGATTTCCTTTAGAATGGAGGAGCAAAAACCTATAATGGCAGGTTTTCAGAAATCACTTCTGGCACAGTTTGGGGGACCATTTGCAGAGCCAGGGGAAAGAAATCTCTGTTGGCCATATGCATATGTTGGCAAAAGCTATCTCCAAGTCCCTGTTTGTTATATTCTTAATTAAGATGAGATAAGATAATTAAGGCATTATTCTACTATGCTAAATTCTAATGTTTTATTTCTTTTATAGAAGGGCCACATTTAGCTTTAAGTTATATAATTTCCAAGAACAATACTAGGGTTTTAAATATGCTAAGGCAAGCTGCACCACGATAGCTATTTCCCCAGTTCAATGAAAGTTCTTTTTAAAGCTCAAAGAATAACATTTATCTGACACTTTGCACTCTGGTAAATGAGTATAGAAAAATGAATAAGCCACATAAAATTATTTATTTCTTATATGTATTACTAGAGTAAAGATCACAGGAATACATGTTTGATGATATAAGAAAAATATGTTTTCAGTCACTTGTTGAGACTGCAAGATGATATGAAAGGGTCTTTGAAGTCATACAGAGCAAGACTCCAATTCCAGCTCTGACAGTTTCAGCTCTGTGAGCTGGAACTCATCTCTGAATATTGTAAAGCTCAGTTTCCTTTCTTTGTAAGAAGATTAATCAAATTTCATATATGCTAGTTGTAAGAATTGAAAGAGAGTTACTCAGCAGACTATCTGGTACATCATCAGAGCTCAGCAAATATAGGGATCCAAGGAAAGAAGATTCCATGCCTGTGGACTTTATAATCATTCCACAAGTTTCTCATGTTTCTTATCCTGTCATAAAGTTGATACAATATAAAAGACACAAAAATATTTCCCCTGCATTGCGAATTGTACTATTTCAATAAAGTAATTACTCCTGTGGGACTTGCCCCAATGGGGAATAGCCATTTGGGTGTTTGCTTTTCCTTGTTCTATTGACTAACACCATCTCTACAATATGTAATATACTCCCTAATGTTTCTAAGTTCTATGATCTAATATACCCACTTCATTGTAGAAGTCTAGATAACTAAAAATGTTATATTTAACATTAACACTCATTCCAACACAAAGAAATATCTTAAATTAGAGTTTTTTTTCCTTTTATTTAGAAACCTGTGTATTTGACTGTTTTCAGAAATTGTGGTTATTATGATGTTGGGTTTTCTAAATGCACTCTTTACACTACAATTGCAGCCAGTAGAGGAACATGTATGAATGTCTATCATGAAGTACTGTGACCAGTATTTCTTTTTTTTTTTTTTTTTTTTTTTGGTTTTTGGGTCATACCCGGCAGTGCTCAGGGGTTACTCCTGGCTCCATGCTCAGAAATTGTTCCTGGCAGGCATGGGGGACCATATGGGGCATCGGGATTCGAACCGATGACCTTTTGCATGAAAGGCAAACGCCTTACCTCCATGCTATCTCCCGGGCCCCTGTATTTCTTAGAATAATCCAAAGAAGCCCTGCTGTCATCACTATACACCATGTTGTGAATATTTTACCTTTTACTTTCTCTAAACTTCTCACCTTTTAAAGTTCTTGCCTCCTTAAGAGTTCATTTCAGTGTATAGAAATACAGTTTTGTTCCAGAAAGTGTCAACTTTTCTATCTGGGATTTTGGGATCTATAATGTAGTTACATGCTGTCCTCTTTTTTTTTCAAACAGTTTTTATTTAAATATGTGATTACAAAGTTGCTCAAATTGAAGTTAAGTCTTGGAATATATAGCCCACTTCACCCATGCATGTTTCTCAACATCAAAGTTCACAGTTTCCCTCCCACCCTCTCCCTGACTGCCTCTGGTGAAGGCATTTTGCTTCTCCCTCTCTTTCTCTTTCTCTTTTCCTCTCTTTCTTTCTCTCTTCCTCTCTCTCTTTCTCTCTTCCTCTCTTTCTCTTTCCATCACTCTCTCTTATTATTTTATCATTTTTAGATACTGTGGTTTGCACTATTGTTAATGACAGGATAGCATGCATAACATATATCCATCCAGCACCCAATTTTTGCCCCAAATAATCAATTCCAATTATAATTGTCATAATTGTCCTTGACATAGCAGCACCGCTCGACTATATGTGGTAGTTCTACAATGTACTGATCCTCCTGGTTCTCCTCTCTATTTTCTCTGGATATTATTACCACATTATCTATTATATTTTTATATCCCATTGGTGAGTGATATTATTCTATGAATGTCTCTTACTCTGACTCAGTTAACTCAGCATAATACACTCCATGTCCATCTATGTATAAACAAATTGCATTATTTATCTTTCCTAACAGCTGCATAGTATTCCATTTTGTAGATATACCATCTATTTTTAGTTTAATCTGTTCCAGGGCTCTTAGGTTGTTTCCAGATTCAGTCTATTGCAAATAGTGCTGAGATGGGCATAAAAGTTCAGAGGGCTTTTTTGTATTGTGTTTTTGTGTTTCTATTTTATATTCCTAGGAGTGATATTTCTGAATCATATGGGAGCTCAATTTCCAGTTTTTTAAGGAATATCTAGATTGTTTTCCAAAAAAAAAGGTTGGAAAAGTTGACATTCCCACCAGAGCAGTAAAAGAGAATCTCTTTCTCCCCTATACCAGCACTAGTTGTTATTTGTGATGTGTGCAAGTCTCTGTGGTGTAAGATGATACCTCTTTGTTGTTTTGACTTGCATGTCCCTGATGATTAGTAATATGAAGCATTATTTCATATGCATTTTGGTCATTGTACTTGTTCTTTGAGAAATTGTCTGTTCATATCTTCTCCCCCATTTTTTGATGGGGTTAGATTTTTTTTTCTTGCTGAGTTCTACCAGTGCATTGTGTACCTTAGATAGTAAACCCTTAACAGATGTGTGCTGGTGATTAGTTTCTCCATTCTTTGTGTCCTAGCCACAATTTTCTTTGAGGTGCAGAAGCTTTTCAGTTTAAAATAGTCCCATTTGTTTATCTTTGTTTTTACTTACTTGACCAGTGGTGTTTCTTCCTTAAAGATGACTTTAGATTCCATGCTAGTTTAATCTCCTCTCCCAACAATGAATTGATCTATGCTAGAAATAGACAAAAAATATTTATTACCTTACAATTCCTTCAGACATAACAGTTTTAACCTTTTTTTCCACCCACTGAGAGGGCATATATCATTAGTATTTCTAAATGGAGGTTGGAAGTGAAGGGGATATTCTATTGTATGTGCTGCCAGAGTGACAAACTTCTGCTGCTGCATTTGAAAGAGGATTGTATGACAATTTCAGTTGCAGACAACAGAAACCAATTTAGGTACTTTAGGGACTTTATTAAGGTGTAGACCTTGATAAACTGACAAGATGTAGGCCTCGTAGACTGACAAGCCTGCAGAAATAGGTTCCAAATACCTTTCAAATATAATCTCCTGAATCAAATAATAAGCCTAGATTATTAAAAGCACACAAAGATTCTACTTGTATGATCAGTTAACTCGCCATAGTTACCAGATGCAGACACTGGCTACCCATGCCATGGACCATGTAGCAAAAGAAGTTCCAGGCCTTAGCATCTCCGTGACAAATTGATGGCTTAATTTGCTTGATTGCCTAGCAAACCATATCTCATTGGCAAGATTCAAATTATCTGAAAAGACTCTTGGAAGCTGTAGTTTTGTCTTTACAGCATATGCTATCAGAGAAAAATGACATATTTGAGAGATGTGAGTCAACACACAATGGCCACAAGAACTGTGTTTATACATAAACCAGGAGACAGCACTAATATGACCAAAGGTTTGTGTTTAGTGTTCTGACACAATGGTTTTTATTTTCCCTCCCACATTCACTTATTTCTATTTATATTTGACTTGAGAGGTTCCTCTGCCCTCTGTCTTTTTGTTTATCTTTTCTCATAGATTACTAGTGGGAAATGGAAGAATGGAGCAAATTATTTGGGGCATTATTCTTGTCCTCTTTTGTAGAATATTCTGAACTTTTTGATTAGAGGTGGGCTTTGGACATTTCGTTTGATCACTCCTTTGCATTTTTTCTCTCCATGTCTTCAAAGTTAGAACAAAGAGGGAACAGATTCCTTGTGGCATATATTTCTCCTTATATCCCTTTTCCATCCAAAACAGATGATCTTTATAAAGAACCCTTTCCTTAAACTCTTCTCAATTAGTTCAATTCTAAGGCTCCTTTTCTCCTGATGTTCTAGACACAGATTCCTTGAAGTAAAAATAACAGTAAGAAAATAAAACTTTAACATTAAAATATGTAAAAAAATATCAACTATTAAAAGATTTAAAATTTATTAACCATTTTGAGAAGTAACCACATTGAGATAAAATGTGAGGCTTCATATTTAGAAGATTGTGATAATATGGTCTTGCTGATAAATGTGAATTCTCAAAAGCTAATAATTTTAATATTTGGTTCTAAATATGATCCAACTTGAAATAGTGAAAATATAAAATATTGTGTTGGATTTTCTTAGTGGTGCTCAGAACTGGACACCATTCCTGGTGTTCAAACAGTGTGGGCCTCTAATTAAACTCTTGCCAAGACATAACACATTGTTTGGGCCAGACTGTGCTAATGACACAGGACTCACAGCCCCCAGTGGGCCATGAGGTCCCAAGAATTCAATGTAGACCTTTGTGAATACTAGGAAAAGACTCTACAATTTTGACATATTTCTCTACAACTGTATAATTAATTTTACACTTCATATATTAGAAAATATTAAAATCTAAGAGTCAAATATGTTTCTTTACATAATTTATAAATTACGAAACCAATTTTTATATCAGATTTTGAAAGTTAAAATTGTATCACATGAATTGGAAAGTTGAAAAATAAATCTAGTCAATCTGTCTGAGAGACTTGGAATACAATTGTCAAGTTGGTAATTCAACTAGGTTAGGAAGCAAATTTAATTTATTATTGAACCCATTTACTCTCTTTCTTGAATGGGTGGAAAAGAAAGAGACTAATTAAACTGTTTGTAAAGACTCTGAAGTTGAAATAATCATGGGAGTAAGATGACTATTACTGAAACAGATGTGTTGCATTCTGAATCAAATGCTAGTTTGATCCTAGCAACAGAAATCTCTGCCCACTCCACCCACTATCACTAGAAGTGACCCATGTAGCAAAGGAAGGACTAAGAGTAGTTGCAAAGTAGCACTAGATATGATTCAAAATAGACATAATCCCCGTTATTTAAATAATTGTTTGTTATAAAGCTTTGAGAAAAGCTTTATCCTTTTAGATTTTAACCAATGTTTGTAATTCAAACAGAAGGGAAGTTTGAATTTTATTTTACTATTGACAAAAATAAGCATGAATATAAACTACAAATATTGCCTTTATAAATTATTAAGTATATATCTCATTTGTGACATGTACCATTACACTGAACAATATTCCTCTGCAATTCATATTTTTGAAGTTCATTACTATATCAAATATAAAAAGGCAATCGTTATATACTTGAATGACAGAAAAAGCTATAATAAATAATATCACTACCTAGTGTCTCATATTTTAGTGAAACATTTAAAAATATACAATGTAAGTTGTAGAAAAATGTTTTCATTCTTTACCCTGAGGTTTTATTTAAGTCAATATTATAGTTTGAGGAATAACTAATTTCAATTGCTCTCAGAGTGGTCAGTCACTATAACTTTTTAAATCAATTGCATTTTAATATCTAGCCAAGCCCAACTATCACAATTAATTTACTTTTATTTCATTATAATAAATGTTATGAGTCATTATGTATATTTAGGTGACAAGCATATTATGGAAATTCTAACTTTGTTGAAATTACATTTTGTTACTCACTTAGTAAGTAAATGTGGTCATTATCTGCTCCCTGGTTAAAAAGTGGAGGGCTCTAACTCTCTCAATAATTGGAATGATACCAGGAAAATTTGGTACGAGTAATAAAAAAAAACTTTTGATAGCCCTCTGAGTTCCATTAAACCCAAGGACTGTCTTTTCAATCATCTGCTGATATCCTTAGATATTTACACAAGACAAAGGTCTTGATATTCTAGTAGAGTTTTCATCTACCTTGCTGTCAGAGTCAAGACTCCAGAAGCCTCCAGTAAGCTTCTCAACACAAGATCAATTAAAGCCATAAGGCTAGGGAGGTTAGGATGACAATCAAAAAGGTTAAAGGTTGTTTTGTTTTTTAGATTCACTTGTGCTATTTCTTGTGTTGGCAGTTGTGTTTATATAGAATTACTGTCTAGTTCAAACCAAAAATGTCCACTGTATTAATTATCTTTAAAAATTACTGTGCTTCGGAGCCCAGGAGATAGCATGGAGGTAAGGCGTTTGCCTTTCATGCAAAAGGTTATCGGTTCGAATCCTGGTGCCCCATATGGTCCCCTGTGCCTGCCAGGAGCAATTTCTGAGCATGGAGCCAGGAGTAACCCCTGAGCACTGCCGGGTATGACCCAAAAACCAAAAAAAATAAATTACTGTGCTTCTACCATATTGCTTAACACTCTAGACAGAAAATTATGTTTATCCTAAAATTCTCCATGCATAATTTAATCCCAGAAGCTCTTAAACACGAAATTTACCTCCACCATTGATGAAGTGTCTAGATATTGGAAAAACTTTCTCCCAATGTTCTGACTTCATTTTTAAAGTGCTTTAATCCATCCCATAAGGGTAAGTCCCACAACTACAACCTACAGATAGATCTCCAATGTTTGTCTATAAGTGGGTGTGAGTGTATATGTGGTAACACCTCTATGATTGTTTAATCTGTATTGTAGATAATCCCTCCCTATATTGTATATAGTCCCTGTTATATATCATCCCTCCTATCCCCCTCCCCTGTTCACCACATTACAAAATCCTTTTTCTCCTTTCATCTCCTCAACCCTGATCTGTTATCTCTCCCTATATAACCCTCTTTACCATCAATTCTTAACTGTTCAGGAACTGTGACCTTTCCCTGATCCAGCAAGTTGCCACCAGACTTCCAAAGTGAAAGGACAGTTTATCAGCCCCCCCCATATCTTTGCCAAGACAAGAAGCTGCAACTACAGATTCTTCTGACAGCAGATTCTATGCGGCCCTTTTTCTCCCACCTCCCTCACTGTTACTTGCTAACAGACTTGGCTCCAGAAGGACCCTCAGCTCAAGGACACTATCTGATCCTTGACTGCCACAAGCCATTTCTCAGGCACCATAAGACCATGGTGCAAAATGAAAATCTCCCCTGCATTCTATCCCTCCCCTTAATCTAACTCAAAAGACTTTAAGGAAATATCTATATAGTCTTGTATATTTTTGTAGACACATTTCCTTAATAGTTATAACTCTTAGTGTTTATCTTCATATATAGAGGTAATCTCCCATACGTTTCTCTTTTATATGCTTAGTAGGAAATTCTAGTAGAAAAGTATTGCTTGACATATGAGCTCAGGTCAAAAACATGGCATACTGTATGGCTTTCTATTTTTAACCCCAAATGCACCAGTAAAATAATATGACATTATTCCTTTCTGCTTAGGCATAATAAAATGGGTAAATATTATGTATAAAAAGAAATTCTTACCTAATAGGGATAAAAACCCGTATATTTTATAATGCAGGGGTGCCTTCAACCTTGACTATTTATTAGTCATGGAACTTGACAAGTTTCAGTAGATCAAACATTGACTGTCCATCCCAAACCCTAGATTCCAACATTAGAACTGGCACAGTTTCCTATGCCGGCATAATAAATCAAAACTCCCCTGGGTAGAGCCCTAATACTGCTCTGGAAGCAACTTACTCCAGATTAGGTTCATCTGACACCCTGATGATGAGGAAAAAACAACTTGTTCTAAGGGTAGATTGCCCTACTTACCACCTAAGAGTGAGTTGAAATAAGACACACCATCCTAGGATATATGAAAACCAAGATCTCTATTACAGAAGACTGACTGGGACAACCAAGACTGAGCAGAACTTTACCCTAGGCTTTGTCCCAGGATCTGTGCAAAAAACAAGATTTCTAAGTATGGAAGACTGACTTTGACAACTGCAATTGAACAGAACTCCTGGGACCATAGAGAATGACCTTGAAGTTGGACAACCAACATGCCCGGAGTCTGTGGTCCTTCTTATGACAGTACACTTCATGGTTAAAAACACCTTGTATCTCTTCAGTCAAAAAAATTTCCTTTCTAATTTTTCCAATGTTTACTGCATCTACTCAAAAAAAAAAATTACCGCACTTGTCCCCTTTTTCTTTTTATGTTTGTTTTTGTTAGCTTTTTTTTATTTTATTTATATCTATTAGATAGGGGCTCTGCCTTTTACATAGAACTTTTAGAACTTTAATTGTTTTATTCTGCCTTATATTTCTATATATTTTCACAAACTGAGAAAAAATTAGATGGGACCCATGGGCCTAATGGTCTCAAGAACATTGGTTTAAAAAAAAAAAAAAAGATTTCAATACCCAAGCCAAAGTCAACAACAATGATTCAAGACACCCAAACTATAAAAAAACAGACCTGTTACATAGTAGTCCAAGGAGTTAAGGCTAGAGGTGCAGGACACAGGCTGGAAATTATGGTGGAGGCAGGTCAGCACTGGTGGTAGGAATGACCGTAATTCACTGTCATCTGAAATACAACTGTGAAAGACTTGTAGTTCACAATGGACTCAATAATTGTTTTAATTCCTGTGCTTTTCTACCATGGTTTTCATAATAAGAGAATAATGTCTACAATGCTTAAAGTGACTTAACTTTGTGCCTTGACTTTTAATTAATTTTTGTTGATAGCTAATCTTTCAAAATATTTACTGCTAAATAATAACCACTGATGCTTGATTAGGACACCTCAAATAATACTAATAAGATAATAACTAATACTACTAATAATAATGATAGTAATAATAATAATAACTAGGCAGATAGTGCATTTCCCTTATATGCAGTCAACCAGGGTTTGATCTCTAGTATCCCAGATGGTCCTCCAAGCTTTCCAGGGGGTGATTTTTGGCACAGAACCAGGAATAATGAATGTCTAAGTGCCACCAGGTGTGATTAAAAACAAACAAAATAAAAAATAAAAATAAACAACAGACAAAAATAAATCATATAATATGTATGTTTACATTTATAAATAATTAAAAAAATAACTTTAACTGGATCTTCTCTCTTTTATAGTATTTTTCCTCTAATATGTTGCCAATATACCTAGCACATATAATCATAAAATTAAATCTATCTACCTTGGGTTTATTATGAATTTCTGAAAGTTTCTCCATCTAAATTTTCACTTATCTGCATATATGCAAGCTTAAACTTTCTCAGTATTTTTGTAGACTTCAAATTTTTTTGTAACTAAAGCACCTAGAATTATAAATTAGGGACAGAGATATAGTACAAGAGGTGCATTTGCATTGTACATGGACAACTTTAATTTGATCTCTGGTATTAAATATGATCATCCAGCAATGCTAGGAGCAACCTGAAGCACAGAAGTAGGAGTCAATTCTGAGCATTGCTGAATATGGCCAGCAACACACCAACAAATCATTTGAGCTAATTGTCATGTGGTAGGAATAATATAAAAGTTCTGATGGAAATATAACTATTGTAGAGTTGTAAGAGATCTCCAAAGCAAAACAAACTTCAAAACAAATTCGTTTTCAAATCATAAAATTTACCCATCATACATATCTGCAGAAAATAAAATAGCATTAAAATAATTTAGTATATTTTTGATATTTTATTTGAAATGGATATAAAATAAAAACGAACATATATAAGTGAATCAATTTTCATAATTATTTGTGAACCTAAAAATTATATGTTCTTTTGTGAGAATTATATATGATCAGAAATACTTGAAACACCCAGCAAGGGAAATATTGGCAAAAGAGATTTAGGTTAATCTTTGATTATTGAAATAAAGCAACAATCTTGGCAGACCATTTGCTGTCTAATTTTAATAGTATTTTATTTTTTAACATGCCATTACATCTCTAATTTTCTAAATCTGTTTGCTGGGAAAAGCAGAGAAATTATCGTTCATAATGAAACATATGTGTCTGAGCTTTGGTAGTTTTTAACCTTAATGAAAAGAAAGTTTAAAAAAAGTTGTAAAAATTTAGCTTAAAATTTTATGATCACTTAATAATTAAATTTTCCAAAGTCTTTTATTGGTAAGACCTTAACTATAAGACAATGATCTAGATACGATTGTGAATATTAGAAAATTATGTTGTATCTCCTCAAACTGGAAATATATTTGAATTTCTCTTCAAATTATTTTCAAATAAATAAGTATTTAAAAGAGTAATTAAAAATATTGGAACAAAGTAGACAGATATTTGTGCTGTCTTTTTTTCATTAAGGTAATATATATATATATGTATTCCACCCTTAACACCAATCTTCCATACTTGAGGTACTCTGTTGCAGTTTTTTAATTCTTTTAAATTAATTAATTTATATTTTTAAACAGTAAAATTCATTTCATTGATTTTTTCATTTTTATATTGTTCAATTTATACCACCTCAAAATTTTAAAGTTAAATATTGTGTATTTGTCTAATTTTCTATTCTTAATTTTTAATATTTATCAACTTATTTTAAACAGTAGAAATCCAAAGTTTTAAATATCTCTAAGGTAAATCTAATGTTTGAAAATAATTTATCTAGAGACCAGAACATTATGTGCAGTGATTAAATCTTGCCTTGTATATTCTGTGGACCCAGGTTCAATCAAGGTAATTTAGTTTGTTTCACTACACATTGTCAGGAGGAAACACCGTGCATGAAGTTAGAGTAAACCTTGTATAAGAGGTCAGGGGTGAGCATCGAGCATAGCTGTGTATGGACCAGTCCATGTATACCTTAAATACATACAAATTTAATAATTTTTCACACTTCTCAGCTATTAGTGAGGCTATTTATGCAGCAGCTGACCTTTAAGGGTAAAATCGAGAGTCATTTGTTATTATTTTTTGAAAAACAAAGAGGTGGCATAGGTGTAGTGTTGCATCATTTCTCCCAAGGTAGAGATGTGAGGTTTGGTGCTGTTAAACATGTGGGTGTGTGACAAAAATCAGTACCAGAAGACAGACAGGCATTTGTAGAACAATGTGCTCTATGGCTGAGAATAAGGACATGGGAGCTTTTGATGTAACAAGATGTAATAATATAATATCACCATATTAGTGCAAGCTAGGGTTTGGGACCAACAATGTATGCTCAGCTCAGAATCTTCCAGAAAGATCTGGTGTGAGCCACTTACCAGGCAACCCCTAAGCCACTTGAACACGTCGGTTTCCCAACCAGTCATGGCCATAGGTATGTTTCTATTTGTATATTTTCCTCTCTGCAATTGTCCCTGAAATGTGTTCTGTGCCTGTGTCTGTGTCTGTGTCAGTCTCAGTCTCTGTCTGTCCGTCAGTTCATCCATCCGTCCGTCCATCTCTCTTCTCTCTCTCTGTCTCTCTTCTCTCTGTCTCTGTCTCTGTCTCTCTCTCTCTCTCTCTCTCTCTCTCTCTCTCTCTCTCTCTCTCACACACACACACACACAGACCAGGCTATCCCTGGGGACACTTTTCTGGCATCCTCTGTTATTTACCTTTTGCTTCCAAAGAATGTGGCATTTTTCATCAAACACCCACCTCCTACAACATTGTGATTTTATCCTCAAAGATGAAGCCTTCCACCTTTATTCATATTTTTGATCCTGGATGTTGCCTTGGTGGAACATGGAGGAGTATGAGGCTTCTGTACATTGATACAGATTCTCTTTCAGAAAAGGAAGTTTCTCATTGTATGGAATTTCAGCCTTAATTTTTATCCAACCTACTTACATCCCAGTATGAAATGTCTTTGCTTGCTGCATGTCTTAGCCTTGGCAGGATTTGGTGGGATAAACAGGCTTCTCTCCAACTTATGCCACCAAAAAAGTGATATTTCTCCTTTTTTTTTCCTGCAGAGCTAATGTAGTTTGTACCAAAAGGACTTGCCTTTTATTTTATTTATTTATTTATTTATTTATTTATTTATTTATTTATTTATTTTTGACCTTTATCACTACTACAGTTTTGATGCTTTTATAGCTTTTGGCTTAACAACAACAAAAAAATCATTGTCTTAATAGTAAAATCGGATGCAAATCTGGAGATTTTATTTGGTCTCCTAAATTTGCTTTAAAGTACAGTGACAGGGAACAGAAGAAATAGTACAGTGGGTAGGGCACTTGTCTTGTATGCAGTCAGTCCATGAGGATTTTATCCCCAGTTCCCTATATTCTATCCCTAGTTCCCTGAGCTCTGCCAAGAGTGACACATGAGTACAGAACCAGAAGTAAGATCAGAGCACTGCCAAATGTGGTCCCCAAACAAAACAAATAAACCAATCTAGTGATCAATTGATACTAAGAAGTATATACATTTTCCACCAGATGGAGAGTTTTGGACTCCCTGGTGAGCAAGAGAGCTTATAGTATTTTTCATTTCCTTTTCCTTGGTTGATGTTGTGAAGGTAGCAAGATAACATTTTCTTGCAGAGGCCCAGAAATCACTGTGTGAAAAACTTTGTGGGAGTGATGCCAGGGTTCCCTGCAGGCAAGGGATTGGGTTAAGACCATACTGAGATCTTTGAAGTTAGGTTTTCATCACTGAACTCTCTCAAGGCCAAACATCTTTTTTTTTTTAGTACATTTTATTTTTTTTATTTTAACACCTTAATTACATACATAATTGTGTTTGGGTTTTAGTCATGTAAAGAACACCACCCATCACCAGTGCAACATTCCCATCACCATTGTCCCAGATCTCCCTCCTCCCACCCACCCCCCGCCTGTACTCTGGACAGGCTCTCCATTTCCCTCATATATTCTCATTATTAGGACAGTTCAAAATGTAGTTATTTCTCTAACTAAACCCATCACTATTTGTGGTGAGCTTCAGGTCAAACATCTTAAACTTTTAAAGAGAAACCTCTGATCATTAAAAAAATAGATTAAAATTTTATGGCTTATAATACTTTTTCTCATTCACATAATTCTAACACCACGCCACACCCTACCCACTTTTCTCTTCTAAGAACTCTGACACTCCTCCCTCTCAAAACAGCTCTCCTTCAACTTAGTTATGCATATGAGTCCTTCCATTATGTTGTCTTTTACCTTTGTTGTTACATTGATATCCAACTTTAAATTCCATATCTGAGAGAAATATTCTGTATCTGTTCCGTTTTTTCTGGCTGATTGTTTTGGTTTTTTGGTTTGTTTGTTTTGTTTTTTGGGTCACACCCGGCAGCGTTCAGGGGTTACTCTTGCCTCTACACTCAAAATTGTTCCTGGCAGGCTCCGCGGACCATATGGGATGCTGGAATTCAAACCACCTCCTTCTTCATGCAAGGCAAACAAACACCCTACCTCCATGATATCTCTCTGGCCCTTCTTCTGGCTGATTTTATTCAGCAATATATCATCTAGTTCCATTCATGTTGCTGCAAATTGCATGATTTTGTTCTTTCTTAGAGATTCATATTATTCCAGTATGTATATATGCCACGACTTATTGATCAACCTCTAGTTAAATTT
This sequence comes from Crocidura indochinensis, assembly GCA_004027635.1. Lineage (NCBI taxonomy): Eukaryota > Metazoa > Chordata > Mammalia > Eulipotyphla > Soricidae > Crocidura > Crocidura indochinensis. Next base: position 8,667 of record PVKC010007930.1, on the reverse strand, counting down.
AAGTTAATTTAAGTTGTTAATGAAAACAGCAATTAAATCACTTCATATTTTGGCAATTATAGTAAGTGTGGTGATGACTATGAATATGTGCATATACCATTTTAAATTCTTGTTTTTGTTCTTTGGGGATAAATGCCAAGAATGGCATCATTGGGAAATTTGAAAGTATTATTCCTATTTCTTAGATAGATTCCCATGTTGCTTTCCATAGGGGCTGAACCAGATTATCATTCTCAATAGTAAATGAAGGCTCCTTTATCACCACAAATCCACCAACACTTGCTGTTTCCAGACTTTTTGCTTTATGCCAATCTCACAGTTATTAAATTATATCTCACTGTTGATTTAATTTTCATTTTCCTAATCATGAGTGATGATAATGAACATTTTTTTTTCATTTTCCTATTGACTGTTTGCATGTCTTCTTTGAGGGAGTATCGCTTCATCACCTCTCTTCGATTGTAGATGTGATCATTAAACATTTTGTTGTTGAGTTTTTCACATGTTTTATAGATCTTAGATATCAATTCTTTTCAGATATATTGTGTGCAAATATTTTCTCCTATTCAGAATATTCTTTGTACTAGAGTTTGTGCTTTTACATTGTACAAAAGCATCTTAATTAATTGATTAAAATTGAATTGAGTTATTGAATTAATTGAATTAAAATTTAAATTATTGAATTAGTAATCATTCAAATCACTTGATTTATTTGCCTTTGCCACTCTGATCATCTCTTGCGGATTTCTCACTCGTCAGTTTGCTCAAGAAGTTTCCAGGTTTCTTCAATGTATTTTGTGGGTTCTTTATGAATATCAAGATTTTTAATCTCCTTTTAGATTTCTGTGGGGTTTGGTTTTCATCTTATTCTAATTTATATATTTATCACCTTTGAGTAAATTATGGGACTTTACTCAGAACACCCAGTTTTGTTTTATTGGTCGATAGTTCTTTCTTTCTGCTCAATATGTAAATTGTTCTTTTATTTCTCAGAATAAAGACCTGTTTGTTGTTTTGTTTCCAAGTTGATGGCACTCTGGGATGGTTAAAACTCAGTATGTGTATGGCCATGATTATTGTCTATAAAGGTCTAGCAGGTGTTTGTGCTTACAAAATGATTAAACTCTTAGTGTCTGTTTAGTCAATTGATTCTGGTCATTATTTTCAATTTTATAAGAAAAATGTTACTAATAAAATTTATATTATTTAGCCTATTTACTATAGTGTAGTAATGATAAATAAATTAATAATAAATAATAAATAAAATTTCTTAATAAATAAATTAGTGATTTCTATGTCTCCTTTATGTCTACGACCAACAAGGAAATTGTTAATAATTAAAGATCCCTAGAACCTATTGAAGGAGATTCCTAATTCTGAATTATTCCATTAAGCAATTTACTTAACAGTTTTCTACAGTGTGTTATTTTATAATCTTGTAAGTATTCTTAGTATATAGGTAAATTGATGTGCAAATATTTATAACTGTAATCTTAGGCAATGATTTACAGGTCTTCTATTTTTATAACTTATCCTATAATTTCTATATTTTCTATGATGATGATATTTTGCATATATAATTGATTTTGCCATTCTTTTTTTTATGGTTTTTGGGTCACACCTGGCAGTGCTCAGGGGTTACTCCTGGCTCCATGCTCAGAAATTGCTCCTGGCAGGCACGGGGGACCATATGGGGCACCGGGATTCGAACCGATGACCTTTTGCATGAAAGGCAAATGCCATTCTTATCTGTGATAAGGAATTACTCTTGATTTTTTAATTAAGAATTAATCCTAAATGGTCTTGAATTGAATTGGGATTGAATCTGGGTAGGCCCCATATAAGGCAAGTGCATTAAACCCTGTATACTATATCTCTGGCCTCCATATATAATTTTAATGAAAATTATAGAGTGATTTTAAAATTAAGCCCACAAGGGACAGGTTTCATTGACTTACCATTAAGTCAGTTCAATGTTGGGTAGAGAGGTTTGTAAATAGCTCATTATTCATTTGTATAAACTCTTAATCCCTGAGGGAGGAGAGAACAACATTAGAATATATTGTACTCAAAAGCAAACAAATGCTAAAAAGGGTTCACAAAGCACTCCATGGTCAATACCTTTTTAGAATTTGATGAACTCAGAAAATTCAATACAGCAATTCATAATCTAACCAGACCTCTGTGAATGTTTAAAATATGTAAGAAAGTTTTGTAGAAATTACTTAAAACTTCCTCCAGAGTTGAGCAGAATACAGCAGAGGTAGGGTATTAGCCTTATTGTGCAGCCAGCCTAGATTTGCTCCCTGGTATCCCATAAAGTTCCCTGATTGCTGATCACAGAGCTGGAGGTAACTCCTGAGCATAGTTAGGTGTGACACAAAAAACAAAAAAAGTAGAAAGTTTTCATCTGAAAGTTTATAATTTTTCTATTCTAGGTGTTTTATGTCAAGTCATAAAATAAAAATATTAGTAATATTAATTACTTGAAAAATGTTTTTGAAATCATCTTTAGGATTGCAGAGGTTGATGAAAGGGTTCAATCACATGTACATGCAGAAATCCTGGGTTTGGTGTCTACATAGCATAGTCCACCAAGCAAATCTAGGAGTGGTCACTACATTTCCAAGTAAGGTAACACCTAATAAACACTAGCAATTACAAAAGAAATATGTCAATATTTTGTCTTAATAGATGTAAGAAAATGAAAATTAGTGTCATAACCTATACAAAATAGCCACAAAATATATAATGGATATAAAATGTATAACCACAAAATAATGACTATTAGAATTCTAAGTCTGTAAAGTTATACACAAAGTTTGTTTACTAAAGCAGTATTGTAGCAATAGAAATATTATAGGAATTGTAGGAATAGGATAACTTTAAAACTGTCCTTGGAGCTGCATTTGTTTAAGCTTATGGGTTTATTTTGGCTTAAAGTAAGGTTTTGGTCAGAAAATCTAGAGCTTCATGATAATATGTCTAAGTCTGTCCTTGGCACTGCCCCTGGAATTTTCACTGAAGTTTATTTTTTAAACGTGGGCAAATAATAATGAAAACCATTGCGATTAGATGTATACATATAATATGCACATTAATATATGTGAATTAAGTAATGCAAATATATTTCTAGATGGTGTATGTGATATATATTAGTAATTCATTATGCATTTTATACTCATATAATACTCTAGTATATTGCTTCCTATAACTAACAATGACAATCTAAATTCAAAGTAGCAAAATATGTTTATATATATTTATCTATGCTTAATTATTTCTCATTAATGCTCCCTTATTCAAAAAAAATTTTGTATTTGACTTTGAGTGCATCTTAATTCCATTTTCCTTATGAAATAATTCATTGTTAGACATTGTTCCCAGAAATATCACAACTCTGAGAAATTAAATGATTAAAATTATGAACTTATGGTGTTCTCCTTCAGATTAAATACAGAGTGTTAGAAAGACTACTCTTTAGGACTAATGGATAAGACATAACATATAAAAATTTGAAAATTTTCTAGGAGATCAAATATTTAATATAGATAATACAGGAATAACAGAAAATAAATGTAAGTATTTATGTACAAAGAAACATACCATCAATTTTAAGCCCAACCTCTTGTAAGAAAAATTGCAAGAAAAATTGCATTCTTCACTCTTGACATACCAATTATGTTATTAGTAATCCTAAGCAAGCTTGCTTAAAAGCATAGCTAAAATATTCACAGTAGAAGTTCATTTTGAATTCCTGGCATGGCTCATTTTCCACTTGGGGAATCCATTTCTCATCCATTTGTCCACAGCTAAAAGTAGCAGATAAAGAATTCAATAGAGCAATGTGTCTAAAGCAAATTTAAACTTACTTCTCATCCTTTGTGAGAAATATAAATAATGAAGGAGATATTAAAAGTTCCCTTTTACCTCTTCTTTCTCTGTAATATAATGTCAGTGAAATTAAGAACTTGAAATCATTGTCAATTTTTAGCATTGTAATAGCTGTGGAGAAAGATTGGATTTTTTGCATCCCAGAAATTCAGCAAACCTCCTGAGATAGAGAATGTTTCTGGAATTATTGATAAAAATTTTTTAAATGAGAGTAAGTTTTTAATCTTCAGGTTTTTTTTTAATATGTGTGCACTAAATCTGGGTATTCCACAACAACCCAATGTTATGCTGTTCAGAAATCAGAGGAGTAAAAATGTTTAGATTCTTAGTAAGGAGTTGGTAATTTTATGAACCTAGAGAAAAGCAAAGTTATCTCTACAGAAATGAAACCCAAAGTAACCCAAATGCATTATGAATTATGCTATCCAATATTTAAAATTCCTTTCCAAATTTACCATATATAAGATTTTAATTTTCAGTTTGAGATTATTTGTTCAACATTTTTTTCAATGTGTGTGGATGCTGTTGGTTTCTTGAAATCTCACAAAACAGCTGCAGCAGATTCTGATATTTTGCCAAACTAACCCGGAGATCCAGGTTACATTATACTTTAAAAAGCAAAACAAAACAAAATATTTTAGCATCATTGTGGATGTGAATTCAATAAAGAATGCCAGAACTCACTATTGTTAGATAGTTTGAGTTTATTTTTCTGTACCCTTTTTATTTAAAAAAATAGGTTGAACTGGAGAGATAGTGTGGTAGATAGGTGCCTTGCATGTAGTCAACCCAGATTTTATCCTCAAAATCCATCTAGTTCCCTGAGTCCTCCAGGAGTGTTTTCAGATTTCACAGCCATGCATTATCTTTGAATACCATGGTTAAACCAGAAATAAACAAGGAAAGTAATCTTATATCAAGGTCATGAAAATATTTCACATATTGATTGAAAACATTTGTATATGTGTGTGTGTGTGTGTGTGTGTGTGTGTTTGTATTCTAGTAGTATAAACTAAAGATTCTATTAGTAAAGATCTTGTAGGAAAGATCTAGTAGTAAAGATCTAAAGATCTTTGGTATATTATCTTCTTCTTCAAATATGATTGAAATTGAATTTAGTCACCTTTAAATGATAAAGGTTTTAACTTTCACAGTTCATTTAATTAGAACCTAGACAGTTACTGGTACATGCATCCTATTTTCAGTTATTATTTTCTTATGCTAATTAACTGAGTAATCTCTTTCTTACATCCTTAGTGTGCAGGCCATTACACTATAATTATGTTTTCTCTATAATTCTTCTCTTCTCAACCTCCCTTTCCCTATCAACTAAGTTTATAGCAAAGTTTCTCAAAATTTATCAAAGTCCTTTTACAGTACAAAAAATGCCAATGCTCCACTGGGAAGCTACCTTCCTTAAAACAACAAACAAAAAGTAATCTCTAATTGTTAACAAGGCTAATATCACCCATTCTGGAATGTACAATACTCTTACTCTTATGGACTTATTTTGTGCTCATATTAGGAAATAGTGGTTTACAAATTTAATTTTTTGTGTCAGATTAAAATTAAATTTTTTGTGTCAGTCTTGGCATTTTTTTCTTGATTTCAGAATTGTTTTATAGCATAACATCAAAATAGCTTTTTGTCTGAAGTTAGAAAGTAAAAATAAAGAAATACTCATTTCAGTTGTCTTATTGTAATGGAATGGAGATGGCTCCTGATTCTGGCCAAGAGCTTGTATCACCTCAAATTAAGTAGGGAATTTTATATGTGTATTTTTTCAGTAAATCTTTAATAAGCTCTTTTGCTTATAATCTCCATTTACATTACGAACTATTTTATATGTGAACGGTAGCTGGAAAATACTATGAATGTAAAACATTTTTTGTTATTTTCCTCTAATTATCTAATTGTCAATGACACTTATTTCAATATTAAGTAGCAATTTAGGTGTGTCCAATAACTAATATTATGCACCTGATTAGTTTTTAAAATATTTCTGAATTTGAAGGCTTTTAATTCTAATGTCTTCCACCTCAATAGGGGTGGGGGGAAGAATTGGTGTTATTACAAAACCTAGTCTATCTCTATAAACTAGCAATGTGACTTTTTCTCATTATTTTTGTCATTTTTATTTTGATTTTCACCATTTATGTTTATTTAATTACACTTATGATTAAAGTCTAAATACCAAAACTAAAAATAGTTGGTGGCACAAATGAAATCACTTTCTTGTCACTAGCATTATCAATAATAAACATTTGGGAGCCAGAGCATTAGGACAAACGGTATGGCATTTGCCTTGCACATGGTAATTCACGATGGAACTGGTTCGATCCCCAACATCCCATATGGTCCCCCAAGCCAGAAGCTATTTCTAAGTGTATAGCCAGGAGTAACTCCTGAGTGTCACTGGGTGTGACCCAACCTCTCAAAACAATTAAATAAAAAATAAACATTTGCAGGCTTAGTTTACCTGTCTCCTTGTCTGTATTGTCAAGCAGTGCACTTAAGAGCTATATAGTCACAAAAGCCATGCTTTTCTTGTCAAGCTACCAGTCTCAAGCAAGCCCTCCTTGAAAAGGTGTCTGACAAACTCAATGAAGTGACAGACACTTGAAGCAGGGTTTGTGGACCTGTGTGTGCCTGATACATCTCTGAAGAGGACAATATTGATGGAACAACTGAAATAGAGAGAAGGTGAATCAGAAAGGTAGAGGCAAATTTTATTTATTCATTTTTGTTTATTTTTTGGTTTTGGGTCACACCCGGCAGTGCTCAGGGGTTACTCCTGGCTCCATGCTCAGAAATTGCTCCTGGCAGGCACGGGGGACCATATGGGGCACCCGGATTCGAACCGATGACCTTTTTGCATGAAAGGCAAATGCCTTACCTCCATGCTATCTCCCGGGCACCAGAGGCAAAATTTAAAGACCATAAAGCATGTTATAGATAACTGTGAGAACTTTATATTTTATTCTGAGCATGAGAAGATGTGTTGGAGATTTATTTTATTTCTTTTTATTGTTGTTGTTGTTGTTTTGGAGTTGCACCTGGCCTTGTTCAGGGGTTACTTCAGGCACTATGCTCAAAAATAACTTCTGGCAGGCTTGGCTGCATGCAAGGCAAACACCCTATCTTTTGTGCTATTACTCAGGCCCAATTTATTTTATTCTATTATATACTTATTTCTAGATAAAGATTGTCATCATAGTACTTTTGATGAAAAGATTTAGTTGGAAACTGTGAATCTATATTCTAGGATCTCAAGAGTCTTGGCACAGAGGAAATTCCAGTGGTTTGGCAAAAAATGCTATCTTCTTTCTTTGTTTTCACCACATGCTTTGCTTATGAGATTCTTGAGTTTTATTCCCAAGTTCCAAAAATGAAGGTTTTATTCCCAAGGCAAACAGAAGATTCCCTGAATACCAAATGTATACCCCCCAAATACAGACATAAGAATAATCCCTGAATTCTACTAGTTATGACCCAAATACTCCCCTCACAGAAAATAAAGATAGAGGTAAAGTGGATGGAACTGGAGTGGTATCACATGTTGGTAGGGCATTGCACAAAGCTGACTCAGGGCAATGAAGTTCTTTCCCTGGCATCTCGTATAGTCCCCTGAGCCAGGAGCAATTTCTGAGTACAGGAACCCCTGAGTGCCACCAGTTGTGGCCCCAAAAAAACAAAAACAAAAAGAAAAGAGACTTTTTAGAGTGGCAAGAGTTAGAGTGGCAAGAGATAGTCTTTTTTTCTTACTCAAGATGAGGATCAATGTAATTGAAAGCAAAATAAATATAACAAGTAAATTAAAATCATTTTTCTAGACACTGAAAATTAAACTAAAATGAATAGATAAAGTAGTCAAGAATGAAATAAAATATTTAGGTATAACTCATAGGATCTTTGAATAAAAATGTACAAGATTTAAGCATGAAGAGTTAGAGTAAAATAAAATAAAGTCACCCTTATCTCTTATGTGACAAAGTTCTATATGAGATGTAAGAAAGACATAGAAAATTCTAATAACATTTATAATACACGCTCTTTATCACATTATATAAGTATATCATATCAGTATCATATAACAATGACTCAAAAATCTAGGAGTCCCTATTACTTTTTCAATTACTTTCTACTTCCATTATGCCAAGGTTCATCCACCAAATTAAAATTTAAATGTTTCCCATTTTCAGCTTATTTGATTTTTTTACCCCATTCTATTGCTTTTCTTGCCTTCAAACAAAACCACATAACTCGAGCTATCTAACTCCACCTCTCAAATAGAGGGGGAAACAAGGGAGGGTACCAGGACCAAACAGATATATGAAGACTAATAGTAAGCAAGCCACAGAGGGGACCACTTACTCTAGCAGCCCAGGGATTGATGGTGGGGGATATGGGTTGCAGGAAGGGAATGGGGAGGGGGGAATTTGGTGATGGGTATTCCCCTGATTCAGTATTAATATGTACCTAAAATACTACTGTGAAAGATACATAAGCCATATGGTCAAAATAAAAATTAAAAAAAATTGAATGTTTATATTATATTTCATTTCTATTAATGAGTATTGAATAGCAAAATCCCAATTAGAAGTTAAGGAAATGAATCAGTTACAAATGATACAGATCTTATTCATAAACACAAATCAGGAAGTAGAAAGTGAGCATATCAGTCCACTTTGCACACTCTAAATTTCAGGGAACCATGATAGGGAAACAAGCCCCTTCAATGTTTCTCCATCTTGTTCTGTCCTTATGGACAGG